>OW804098.1:114429432-114514865 GCA_942159475.1 Sthenelais limicola
GGCGTTGTTCATGTCGTGGCGTCGTGACCTAGATATAATCTCATAACCTGTAATTACTTTGTCACTTTTAATGAACATCAAATCGTCATCTGCCAAAAACACCAGGAAATAATTAAGCCTGAATGAAATCGGTGTCATGATCAAAATACAGAAGAGATGATTAATTGGATTCAAATTAAAGGAATTAAAATACATGTTGCATTTATTCATATCAGAACAAGTTTGTATTTGCTGCTAAGATACGGTTGTCTGGTTCGGCGAGATTTGAGCTCTGATTTATGACTTGTTCTGTCATAATTAAGAGGTGAGTTATTGGATTCCTAGGGATTAATGATAATTGATGTCATTTTCATATCGTTTGCCAGTATTTTTTCTGAGGGAAAGAGGGTAAGGGCAGAAAGAGAAGAGAAAAGAGACAGACAGATGGAGGAGGTAGGAGAAGGCAGATAGAGTGACAGAGAAGGACAGGGTCCTGGGAGGGAGAGAGGAAGGAGGGACAGAGGAGAGAGAGAGGAACATGAGGAGAAAGAGGGACAGAAGAGGACAGAGAGAGACGAATAGAGGGGGGAGAGAAAGGAGGGAGGAACAGAGAAGAAGAGAGAGGGAGGGAGAGAGAAAGGAGGGAGGGAGAGAGAAGAAGAGAGAGGGACGAGGAGAGGGACGAGGAGAGGGAGGGAGGGGAGACGGAGGGAGGGACAGACGGGGAGAGAGGGAAAGAAGGAGAGAGAGGGAGGGCAGAAAAGGAGAGAGAAAGAGGGGGAAAGGAAAGGGAGAGGGAAGGGGTGAGAAAGAGGAGAGAGAGAGGTAGAGCGGGTGAAGGATGGCGGGGGGGGGGGGGGGGGGGGTAGAATACAGGACAGATGCAAAGGATGACAGGGGAAGTACAAGCATGTCCACATACATGACATAGAGAGTTACAAGAGTAGGTGTTACTCTTGTAGCTCTCTATGTGGGTCAGATTTCAGAAAATGTACAATTAGCTGGTCTACTTATTTTGTAATGTCGGCTAAATTCTGCTAAAAAATGATAAATTTGAGGTATATCTGAGTATATTTGGTATCGCATTGACTTAAAGTGTCAGTTCTGTTATGTTAAACTGCATTTTGAAGCTCATTTCTGTCTTAAATATGGGTTGTTTGAGAGGATTGATGAAGGCGAATTGTACATTTTCTGAAAATCTGACCCATGTGGGCCTTCGTACCCTTCCGGAGGGACAGGTTGGCCATTTGGCAGTCATTTATAAGGAGGCGTTTGGCTTCCTGCCGCATTTTCCGCACTTGTTCATGTTGATTATGTCCACCCTGTGCACCTGTAGGGAAGTTGTTCCAACTGGTTATTGGTCAGATTGTCAGAAAATGTACAATTGGCAGCTCTACACTTTTAAGAAATCCTTCTAAATTCGCCTGAAAAAATGATGAACACTGAGTATATTTGGTATTGTGATGTTTTGAAAAATATATTCTGATATGTTAAACTGCATTTTAAAGCTTATTTCTGTCTTAAATTGAGGTTATTTGTCTTAAATTCAGGATATTTGAGAGGATTGGTGAAGGCGAATTGTACATTTTCTGGAGATGTGATTCTAATATAGGCAGGGTGCAGGGTGAATGGGACAAGTTAATAGCACTATAGGCTGAGTGGTATAGTGAGGGGCAGAAGTTACTAGGGAGAATAAAGGGTGCAGGGAAATGGAGGGAAATAGGGCATAATGGGGATAAGTAGTAAATGAAAGAGGGAGAGACCCGGAGAGTGGCTGGGTGAGGGCCGGTGAGGTTGGGTAGAGACTGGGTGAGAGAGAGATAGAGAGATAGAGAGAGGAGAAGGAAAAAAAGAGAGAGAGGGAGAGAGAGATAGAGAGAGAGGAGAGAGAGATAGAGAGAGGGAGAGAGATAGAGAGAGGGAGAGGGGGAGAGAGAGAGGGAGAGATATAGAGAGAGGGAGAGAGAGAGAGAGGAAGAGGGAGAAAGAGAGAGAGAGATAGAGAGAGGGAGAGGGGGAGAGAGATAGAGAGAGAGGAAGAGGGAGAAAGAGAGAGAGAGAGAGGGAGAGAGAGATAGAGAGAGAGAGGGAGACAGAGAGGGAGAAAGAGAGAGAGAGAGAGATAGAGAGAGGGAGAGGGGGAGAGAGATAGAGAGAGAGAGGAAGAGGGAGAAAGAGAGAGAGGGAGAAAGAGAGAGGGACATGAAGAGTGAGAGAGGGAGAGATCATGGAGAGGGGAGAGAGGGGCAAATAGATGGAGAGGGAGGGGGGAGATAATGAGAGAAATAGGGGGAGGAGAGGGGGAAAGGATGTACCGTATGTGAGGGGAGTGGGGTGAGGGGGGAGGGGGGTGATGGTGGAGAGAGACAGAAAGAGCTGAAATAAGCTGAACTAACTGAAGAAGAAACACTTCTCTATATAGTGGAAGCGGTGAATCTAAGGTACAGAGAAAGAAGTCACTCTGAGAAGGAGACAACAACCTCCCAGACCGACAGAGAGACAGCTAGACAGGCCGACAGACAGACAGACAGACAGAGAGACAGTCTGTCATCTAAGAATTAGATAGTTTGTTTCTCATCAGCGCAAACTACTCGGATACAAAACCCAATAAATCAATCTCAGTCTAGGCTCAGAGCCTCTCAGATCAGAAAAGAATGGTATGTCAGTGATTGGACGCCTACATCGCTAATGTCATTTCTGGCCCAGGAGTAGGCGTAGTAATGGGATTGTAATGGCATTTTGCAGTTATGATAGGATCATTATGACATTTTTGCGGTTTGCAGTGAGAGGCTTTCCCTCAGTTTCAAGGGACTCTCTCAACTTTGAACCTCGACTAAACCTTCCTTCATGCTCTAATCTGACTGGTCTGACCCCAAGTCCACCCTAGGTACATAAACAACTTATGTTTTCTTACTGTCTCTCTCCCCTCCTTATCCCCCATACAACCAATCTAGGGTCATGTCCTCTCTCTGTATTCATCAGTTTATACCAATTATTTAATTCTAGATTAATTGGTTTCTATGGTTACTAAGGGAGAGGTTTAAGGAATGTTGGCAAGCAGCTCTAACGTCTTGATCCTGGTGTTTATTTTCAATTTGCTACTGAAGTGTCTTACAAGGTCATTGAGGTCATTCAACTTGTGATTTTGTTATAGAGGGTGTAGAACTGCATTCCTAGATAAATCTACCGACAAGTATTTTTCTTTCGTTTTCTTTCCTGATATTTACTTTGTTTTTCTCTTTCTTTCTTTCTTTCTTTCTTTCTTTCTTTCTTTCTTTCTTTCTTTCTTTCTTTCTTTCTTTCTTTCTTTCCTGACTCTTTCTCTTCTTTCTTTCTTTCTTTCTTTTGGCTGGTCGGCTAGAGAGATTTAGGGAGGGAGGGAGAGGAGAGGAACGAGAGGGAGAGGGGGAGGGGGAGAGAGGTGGGAGAGGGAGAGACAGAAGAGGGAGGGAGAGAGGGAGAGAAAGAGGGAGGGAGAGAGAGGTGGGAGAGGGAGAGAGAGGAGGGAGGGAGAGAGGTGGGAGAGGGAGGGAGAGCGAGGTGGACGAGAGGGAGAGCGAGAGTGGGAGGGAGGGAGAGGAGGGAGGGAGAGCAAGGTGGATGAGAGGGAGAGTGGGAGAGGGAGAGAGAGAGAGAGGTGGAGGAGAGGGAGAGAGAGAGAGAGAGGTGGAGGAGAGGGAGAGACAGGAGGGAGGGAGAGAGGGAGAGAAAGAGGGAGGGAGAGAGAGGAGGGAGGGAGAGAGGTGGGAGAGGGAGGGAGAGCGAGGTGGACGAGAGGGAGAGTGAGAGTGGGAGGGAGGGAGAGCAAGGTGGATGAGAGGGAGAGAGGGAGGGAGAGAGAGAGGGAGGGAGAGAGAGAGGTGGAGGAGAGAGAGAGAGAGAGAGGTGGAGGAGAGGGAGAGAGAGAGGTGGAGGAGAGGAAGAGAGAGAGGTGGAGGAGAGAGAGAGAGAGAAGTGGGGGAGAGGGAGAGAGAGAGGTGGAGGAGAGGGAGAGAGAGAGGTGGAGGAGAGGGAGAGAGAGAGGTGGAGGAGAGGGAGAGAGAGCTGGAGGAGAGGGAGAGAGAGAGGTGGAGGAGAGGGAGAGAGAGAGGTGGAGGAGAGGAAGAGAGAGAGGTGGAGGAGAGGGAGAGAGAGAGAGGTGGAGGAGAGAGAGAGAGAGGTGGAGGAGAGGGAGAGAGAGAGGTGGAGGAGAGGGAGAGAGAGAGGTGGAGGAGAGGGAGAGAGAGGTGGAGGAGAGGGAGAGAGAGAGGTGGAGGAGAGGGAGAGAGAGAGGTGGAGGAGAGGGAGAGAGAGAGGTGGAGGAGAGGGAGAGAGAGAGAGGTGGAGGAGAGGGAGAGAGAGAGGTGGAGGAGAGGGAGAGAGAGGTGGAGGAGAGGGAGAGAGAGAGGTGGAGGAGAGGGAGAGAGAGAGGTGGAGGAGAGGGAGAGAGAGAGGTGGAGGAGAGGGAGAGAGAGCTGGAGGAGAGGGAGAGAGAGAGGTGGAGGAGAGGGAGAGAGAGAGGTGGAGGAGAGGGAGAGAGAGAGGTGGAGGAGAGGGAGAGAGAGAGAGGTGGAGGAGAGGGAGAGAGAGGTGGAGGAGAGGGAGAGAGAGAGAGGTGGAGGAGAGGGAGAGAGAGAGGTGGAGGAGAGGGAGAGAGAGAGGTGGAGGAGAGGGAGAGAGAGAGGTGGAGGAGAGACAGAAGGAGGGAGAGACAGACATTGTGTCTGGTGGACGGATGCACACCTACTGTATGTGGGGTTGACTGCCACTGTAAGCCCTGCTAGTGTAACCATTAGGGTCAGATTTTCAGAAAATGTACAATTGGCAGCTCTACACATTATGAAATTCTGCTAAATAAGCCTGAAAAATGATGAATACCAGGTATATCAGAGGGCATTTGATATCGCATTGATTTAAAGTATCAGTTCTGTTATGTTAAACTGCATTTTGAAGCTCATTTTTGTCTTAAATGTGGGTTATTTGAGAGGATTGGTGAAGGTGAATTGTACATTTTCTGATAATCTCACCCATATCCTCCAGTAGGCTTAGTGACCGCCTCATCCTGTATACCCTGGTCTGACCCCCATATGATACCTTCATCCTGTAACTCTGACCCAGTGTTTGTGTTACATGTTTAATACTTTCACATGCTAGTGTGGCAAGGGATTATGTCAAATAACCACACCTTTGTACATAAGGTGAGACCTTTGGATTTATGTTCCAATGCTCTACCTACTGAGCTATCCAGGCTGCTGTATTCAACCTTTGGATTTAGGCTCCAATGCTCTACCCACTGAGCTATCCAGACTGCTGTATTCCAGTTTGTCCCAACCTGGACACCCAAACATTTGGTCAAATGACTTTCAGATGGGTTGGAAAAGATTGAAACAAAAAGTAGATAAACTTCAGTTGTTGACGATATTAGCTGAGACTACAGCTTTATAAAGCTCCTAGTTATAGTTTAATAGGGCGACTCAACTATAGAAAAAAAATGGCGCTGACAGGCAAAACGTGTCGCCGACATGCCTAAAAGTTCTGCGCACAAAAATCCCTAGTGGAAGAGGGCTAAAATAGGTTGTCAGCAACACATTTATTTGTTGCCAACAATTGCAAAATATCTAACTTGATTAGATATTTCGTCGCAAAAAATTCGTCGCAGGCGTTTTTTGCCGTTTTTCCCATAGTGGAGTCCCTGCATAAGGCAGGATAATTGTAGAACGGCGATTTTTCCTTAATGTCAATGTGTGGGAGAAGAAATGCCATTAATTGCTCTTAATCAATCTCACCTCCTAATGAAAATAACAACTTTATGACTTGTGGCAAGTTGTGCTCAGTGGAGAGACTCATCTGTAGGAGAGCTTGTCCTGTCTTACCATTAACAAGGCTATATATAGATGGAACCTAGCAAGGGGGAAGTCTGTACACTTGTTATTGACCGAGGGAGCGCGGGAAGTTAGAGGGCGTTAGCCCGAGATCTTCTGTGCTCCCGAGGTCACTAACAAGTGTACAGATTTCACCTGAGCTTTGTTCCATATTTATTACACCCCATTAATAAATAAAAAATATAAATAATTAAAAATAAAAGAAGTAATTTACGTTTTGGGCGTCCTACTTGTTGTATGTCCCCAGGGTGACATAACTCACATGTTATGCACCACTTTGACCAAGTGTGACATACAATACTGAAGGTATAGGAAGCAACAGCACAGGGGTGTAATAAAAGCCTGCCCTTCCATATTCTTTACTAACCACATAGGTGGCAAGCCCTCTCATGGGGGCCCAGGGTGGTACAGTTAATTACCAAAACAACAGCCCTTTCCCTCCCCCTCCCTTTTAACTTACCCTGTTCAAAACTATATACTATACTTTATATACATGGGTTCCATGACATACAGAGGTCCACATAACACATGGGTCAGAATTTCAGAAAATGCACAATCTACAGTTCTACACATCTCTCAAATTCTGCTAAATTAGAGTGAAAAATGATAAATACTGAGTATATATATAAGTGTTTTTATTTCCAATTCATCGTACATTTCATAGAAAAGGGTCATGTCTCAGTCAATGAAACCATTGTTTTTCTTAGAGTGCCCGTATGCTTCGACATTATTATTACAACTCTTCTCTTACTAGAATGTGCATAGTCAGGTCTTTTCAACATATTTGATCTTTCTGGAATTACACTATATTATGAATCATGGTATATTCATACCAACTCTTAATAACTATGTACAATCATTTCTCAATAAAACAAATTTAAAAGTAGTTTGCTTTTGTTTTTAGCAACTTAAAAGTTCCTTATATATAACAAGGTAAACTACACTCCTTGATGACATTATATAGCAGATTAATCCCACTTTTCAACAGTACATGCATACAAGACTTACAGGCTTGAAAAGATGAATCTATTATTGAGTTTTTAATATAAAAAACTCAATAATGTACAAATATATATATGGTTTAATCATTAACTGACATTTGTCAGAACTGTCTTTTTACTTTAATCATTTTGAACCATATAATCATTTTTCAGATACAATCTGAAATTGACCAAGTCTTCTACCTGGTGACCCTCAAAAAATTTATTATTTTCTGAGTTCCATAAGAAAGATGCTTTATACAAGAATGATCTTTTTATCCTCTCCGAATGTGGAGTTATTATCTTAAGCATTTTCTTTTTGTTACCTTTATTCGACCTTAGATCCCTTTTATTTGAATCAATGTTATCGGTTATTAAAGATTTTTTAAAAGCTATCTCCAATATATGAGCCTCTCTTCTTTTATCCAGAGGAGGAATACCCAGTTCCTTTGACAATTCTACTACATTTGTTCTTTTATCCAAGAACTTTGCCCTTCTTATAATATTATTTTGCAATACTTGTAACTTATTTAACAATGCCTTATTATTAGTCCCATTATATATTGTGTCCCCAAAATCCATGTGGGGAATAACCATTACCTTATACAAGTTCAAAAACATTTTCTCCGTGAAAACATGTCTTGTCATGTCTTTTAACATATCTGAGTGTATGCTGTATTGTATTCATTCAATAAATCTGTCTGGTTATGTTGAACTGTATTTTGAACCAGATTTTTGTCTGAAATTGGGGTTATTTGAGAGGATTGGTGAAGGCAAATTGTACATTTTCTGGCGATTTCACCCATTTAGCTAGTGCTGTATATGGATCAGATTTTCAGAAAATGTACAATTGGTAGATCTACACATTTAGGAAATTCTCCTAAATTAGGCTAAAAAATGAAGAATACCAGGTATATCTGAGTACATTTGGTATCGCATTGTTTTAAAGTATCAGTTCTGTTATGTTAAACTGCATTTTGAAGCTCATTTTTGTCTTAAATGTGGGATATTTGAGAGGATCGGTCTGAAATGTGGACTATTTGAGGCGAATTGTACATTTTCTGAAAATCTGACACATATAATATTACAGCCTATACCAAAGAGAGGGCCACATGACACATGCAATACTCACATTCAGGGCAGACCCAAACCCACCACAAATCATCATTTCCCATCATATCCTATCCACACAACTATAAAACATCACCACAATTTATTAGTTTATTACTGTGGATGTCAACTTCCCAAAGAAGGACTGGTTGTATGATCTTAATGGTCGTGTTTTGTCACCACATTGCATGATATTAGTTTATTTATATATGCAGGTATTTATGGTATTCATGAAAAACAAGTATGTGGGTCGATGCATCAGAAAATGTACAATTCCCTGTCACTATTCTTCTCAAATAACCGAAATTTGAGACCGAAAGTTTAAAATACAGTTTAATATAACCAAACAGATGTTTGAATCAGTGCAATGCCAAAATATACAGTGGAACCTCTCTATTGAGACCACCCTTGGGACTGAATGATTATTGGTCTCATAGCGAGGTGGTCTCTTTTGAGGGCTTTCAATCTAATAAGAGGGAATAATTCGGGACTGGGAAAACCGGTCTTAAAGTGACACTTCTCACTGTTGTTGGCTAGATTATCGAGTAACGCAATTTCTACTTCCTTTTCTAGTATTTGATCCACCTTACCCTACCTAACTAACTCCTGTGGATATCAAAACTCTAACATTCATATTATATCAGATATTTGGTAAAACAGTGAGCAAAATCGTTTTGGCTTACCAACCCAAAATGTCAAGCTATGTCAGAGTGGCAGTTGGGTTCTGGCATCTGGAGTTACATAATGCCAGCCTTGACCAAAGGTCACTGATAGACTCCTATGTTAAATCTAGTTACATCAATAGTCACTTAAGAGAGTGGGGGCACCACTTGACGGCTACTATTCTGTGATTTGAAATCTGGTCTATTCATTACACTTATTCAATGATTATTGAATGAAGAAACAATTTTGGTGCTCCATACTTTAGATATTGTCATAGATATCCTATATGGTTACACTGAATAAGTTTCATGTGATTCTGTGACTACTCGTTTTAACTATCTTAGCCACTTTAATAGAGGGGTGGTCTCTATAATGAGGTGGTCTTTATGTGAGGTTCCACTGTACTCAGATATTCCTAGGATTTTACATTTTCTGATTTAGATTCATGATTTAGCAGAATTTACTAAAGTGTCACTAAGAGTTCCAAATGTACATGTCTTGACGACCTGACCCATATGTTGATTTAGAAACTTGTACATTACTTTATGGAGGCAAAAGTATTTGGCAGTGATAATATCGCATCAACAGTATTAATATAAATCTTTATTATGAAGAATAGCATCACAACCTCAAACCTCGGTATTTGCTAGTTTATTAAGGCATCTGTTGGTACATGGGTCAGATTTTCAGAAAATGTACAATTCAACTTCGCCAATCTTTTCAAACAACCCAAATTCAGACGAAAATAAAGTACAAAACACAGTTCAAACTTACCAAACAGATTGCTAGAATCAATGCAATGCCGAATACACTCAGATTTACCTAGTATTGACCAAATTGCAGCTTAATTTAGCAGAATTTACTAAATGTGTACAGCTGCCAATTGTACATTTTCTGAAAATCTGACCCACATATATTTCACAACGTTTCGACCTGGTTTGGTGGTCTCCCTCATGTGTGGATGTATCAATATAAATCTGTACCTTTAATGTGAATTACTTACCATTTCTGTGTGGGGTGGTGGGAAATGTCTCTCCAGTATAAATAACATCAATATAAAAAAAGTATGAGCCTAAATCAGTATATTTCAAAACGATATTCGAAAAACAACCAGACAAATATTTAATGTTATTGATATTGAATAAAAAATAAACCCATTGTAGATGGCAAAGGACAGAGCAGGAAGTAAAGTAGAATAGTTATAATTAGATATTTGCTGTGGGACAGGGCGTGATGTGCTACTAGTGTACCACTACTGCCATACAATGCTTGATCTACATGTATACATATGATATCAATATTTATATCATTCATATTTGTTAATAACTTGCCAAGAGCTAAATAGTGGCCATAGAATGTGTTTTGGTCAGTGAGTGTTATCATTGTTGTTATACAAAGACACTGCTAGCTCATTCTTTCATAAGGATCAGACTTGTTCATTACACCAGTTACAAATATAATTACTTGTCCAGGCTCTGTAAGAAACATTAGTATTTGAGCTTCACTGCAACTGAACAAACATTAAATGTTAAATTTTGTTTTACCAGTTTGAAGATTTGCTTCAACTTATAATCCAGTAGACAATGTCCAATTTCCTTGATTTAAATCCCCTAGCGACTTACTACAAGCATCATTTACTTCCCACCCAGTGCAGGTTGACTGGGTTACCAAAGGCTGCCCATGTGTATAGCTGCCTATGGTTATACGCATGTAAACAAAAACATTGCTTATAACTGAAAGGAGTAGGGTATCACATCCCATTAGTGTGTTTCCTCTCTTGCACTGAAAGGACCAAATATATACAAAAATATGGAGTCAAAACGCCCAAAGCAACCTGATAAGAAGAGTTTGTGTGCGATTCCATCGGCGACACAAACATTTTCCGGACAGTGTAGCTAACATAGTGCTATTTAATGTATTCTAAGGTTGATTTAGTTAGACAAGATATAGAGTCGCCCATCTCCTGAATATAGTTACCAAGGGAATACAAATCTCCATGGTGATAATGACATGACCACCGGACAATGTCTAACTAGGGCTTCCACTACAGTTTGGACTTGGACTTCAGGTTGTTAATTTCTGCATCACGCAGGACGCGGCGTAGAATCTTGCCGCTTGGGTTCTTGGGAATGGCTGCCCTGAAGTGCACTCCCCCGCGGAGGTGCTTGTATGGAGCAGCTCGCTCTGAAATACAAAATGTCTTCTTTGTCATTTAGAATTGCTCAGCTTCATTGATTTCCAGTGGATTCTGTTTCTAAAAGATGCACTTAAGCTAAAATACGCAAAAGGTCATGGGTGTCAACAGTTTTGTTGAGTGAATAGTGAGTTCAGAACAGCAGAGGGAGTGGTGACCTTGACCCTAGATCAGGGTCAACCAGGATGCTCCTCCTGGCTCCATCACATCCACTAGTGGAGTCAACTTTGGACAGAAGAACTTCTCAGAAAATGATTATGTTTTCATATTTATATATAAATCTATGGATATGATGTTGCTAGAATAATTCAGCCCTCACCTGCAACATACTTGAGTAGTGCTACAGCATCAGGTGGTCTACCCTGTTTGAGCACCACATAGGCTGCGGCTACTTCCCCCGCCTGCTCATCAGGCAGACCTATCACACCCACATCAGCAACATCAGGGTGCGAGATCAGCAGGTCTTCCAGTTCTGCCGGGGGAACCTGAAGTATTGTAAAATTCGGGACTCCTCTTTCAGTTGTCTTGAATCTTTATTTTGTGTTCTTATTCAGAAATGCACCTGCCACGTCCCCTACCGGCTCAGAGGCCTAACCACCTTTCTTCCCGCCACACACTCATGAACTTCTTTTTCATCCTCCAAAACACACGCCGAGGTCCCCATCACTGTTATCTTAAATTCTGATCATGTGGGAGGGAGGGGGAAGGGAAATTCTGGCTTTAAATTTATATTGAAGAATGACCTTGAATTCCTCAATATCACAGACAGTATGAGGCATAGTGAATTTGGAGATGAGAGACCATCGTTAATTGTAACAGTGGCGACCAATACATTTTACAGAGACCAAATAAATAGTCTGGGTCATAGAGTTCACATGGTCTAGAGCACTTTGAACATTTTATCACTTGGATATTTCATTGGAGACCTTCGGGCCCTAATATTGCAAATATCAATCTCAGAGACCAACAAAATTCTGTGGGGACCTGGGCGTTGGTCTCTGGGTTATGTTGCACAGATTTCTTACTGCTTCCTTTTACCAGAACTACAGGGTCTCTCTGCAGGCCTTGAATTTGGAAAAATAAATTCCAGGCCTGGAAAATGGGTATTTTGGTTGAACAAATCTTCATTGGAATCTATTAATTGGCCTGGAAATTTCCGAAGTTTCTCGGTTTCTTATTGTACACTTGATCTCCTGACCTGGTCCTCTCACACCTAACACTGACTCACCAAGTAACAGTTGAAAAAAAGGGATTCAAATAAAATCTGAACATAAACTTGCTAAATACATCATTGGCATCATATGAATAAGTAGTGCCTGGTGGGAGGTGGTGAAATTTCCTTAAATTAAATAAGACCTTTACCTGAAATCCTTTGTACTTGATCAATTCCTTTAGTCTGTCAACTATGAAGAGATTGCCTTCTTTGTCATGGTATCCAATATCACCTAGGAGAGGTTTGGCTTTAATAGTTATCCACATATTATACATAGTATTTACTGACGCCATATATGTGTCAACCCCTGTAAACATTAGCTGGACATGTGTGCTCCAAGCTTCAAGAATGCTGTTTTTCCTCTGTTTTCACCTCCGAAAGTTTTAGAGAATGTAATATAAATATGCTGATATTAATAAATTATGTATTATATTTTTTTTATCAGATAAGGTATATAGTCATTTTTAGAGAATGCAATATAAAGTATGCTGATAAGTTATATGGTCATTTTTTAGTGTTATGTGTCATGATGGAATAGAGTATAATCGCCATTATCAAACATTCGAAACGGGAAAGCCTGTCGATCTATTGCCTCCCACTATCTATGCAGACACACATTATGGCTGCCAGTGAGGATAGCCGCTGACTGGGGTGATGTCATGTGAATACTATGTATAGTAACCTTGATGACAATGTCAGGGTAATTCATATGAGTATAAGTCAGGAGGGGTTGCATCTTACCAGTGTGGAGCCACCCGTCACTGTCCATTGTCTCATGTGTTTTCTCCGGTGCATACCAGTAGCCCTTCATCACTGCAGGGGTCAGCACCCACACCTCCCCACTCTCTCCTACCCTGGTCACCTCATGGCCAGTCTCTATGTCCATCAACTGAATGCAGGTAACATGAGAATAAAATGAAAATTTTAGATATGACCTCTTATGTAACCATAAGGTATAACAACAGTAGGAAAATCTCCGGAAAAAACTGATCCGACTTAGTGTGTTTGAAGCATTCTATTTTCCTTTTACCCTATGTGTTAAGACCGCAAGTGGGTCTTTATCGGGGGTGTGTAATTAAGTTAAGGCTTGAATACATTCTGCTGTTTCTGCAAGAACAAAATTTCAGTTCAATCACACGCATGCATTTTACACCAGGGGTTACCACTTATGGTTAATTCGCTTCTGCTTATCTGAATCAAAGGATGAGACATTTGATTGGCCAGAGAGAGTGTCTTATCCAGTGGTTCCTAGAAGTAATATTAGATTTCATTAAAACTGGAACTAAAAACAACCTAAATCCCCAGATGTCTGTGCTTATCCCATACACTGCCATAACCGGAAGTCTGCCTCTGAGTATGATTTAGTTCTAATTGAAACACTAGGTGGCATGACGGTAGTCCCTGTCTGTGACAGGAAGAATTTAATTTCTGTCTGTGACCTGGTCCTGGGTAAGACCATGAAGTGTCTTTCCTTCTCTTTTTCTCTGTCTCTTTACCTTCTCTATTTCAGAAACTGCCTCCCTCTCAGCTCTCCCGCCCTTGATATAACCTTCAATGTGTTGATAAGGGCGTAAAGCAACCAATCTCACTCACTCACACCTGTCTGTGACAGTACAATTTCAATCCCTGTCTGTGACAGTACAAATTCAATCCCTGTTTATGACAGTGAGAATTTAATCCCTGTCTGTGACAGTGAGAATTTAATCCCTGTTTGTGACAGCGAGAATTTAATCCCTGTCTGTGACAGTGAGAATTGAGCTGAGTGTAGAGGTTCAACTGTAAAGTCGCCCTAATAAATGGAGAATCAAACTTGGGTGGCTACAACAACAACTTATCGCCCTCTTTCTTTCTGCAGGGGTTTTCCTCAAGCACCCTCTGTTACACAAACTCAGGCATTATGTAGCTGCCTGCTGGCAGCCTCAGTCTGTACCTTGCACTGGATGGCAGGGTGCACCTTTCCCACTGAACCATACACAGCCTCCTCATCCATTGGTGACATGTGGGTGGCTGATCCAGTCTCTGTCAGGCCATAAACTGTAATAAACAAACACACATATATAATTATTTGCAAGCTTTTGTAAAACAAAACAAAATGGCAGTTCTTTCCATTCTTCCATTATAATTCATCATCCTGCACCCTCGCCCTTGCCCCAATTAGAATATCAAAAAGTGAATGACTCAATAAATTGTACCTTGACGTATGTGGTGCAAATTAAACCTTTTCACCAGTTGCCTCTGCACTGCGGTGCCCAGCCCTGCCCCGCCAGACACGACATGGTTGAGACTTGTGCAGTCATACCTGTCACACAGGGGATCCTTGGCCATCCTCAGTAACACTGTGGGAGGAACATCTATAGCTTCTACCTGCAAATTAAACAAATCCACATGTTTCTGACATCTGACAAGCTCTCGAAAAAAGTCTGGTCCTTTAAATTAAATAAAATCTCAACTTGAGTCAACCTGAGTTGCAGACAATGATCACATAGCTTCATGACACTCTGGAAGATCTATTTGTAGAAGGGGCTCGCCCGATTTTGTATGCCATGTGTGTGAATAAAAGTTGTTAATGATTTTCTAAAAATTTATAATGACACCCTATTTGATTATACTTAATGTTTTATTTATTAAATATTGTTATTGGCCTATAATGAAATAAAAAAAATACCGGGAGAGGGAGAGGGGAGGGGTCAGCGCATCCCCCCACCCAACTGTGGACCATATGTTATGCTTGTGTTTTATATGACTGTATGTCGCTGTTATGATTGTTCATTATGTCATTTGTGGCGACATATGCCAGTTTTGCCCTGCCAGGGAGCGACAAATCTATATCATACCTTTATTATATCTATATACATTATATAACCTATATTCATGTTCAGTTACATGACTGTTTCTTTTTATTTCATGTTTACTCAACAATGCTTATATGTGATGTGTTTCAGGAAAATGAGTCATAAGTCGCAAAAAATAGATTTTGAGATATCATTATATTTGAAAAGATGAGATCAAGCCGATTCCAAAGGTAGCAAACAGTCTGATAAAATAATAATTATTTCTAGATTTTAAGTTTGATATTTTCGTTTTTGAAAAAAAATGTTTCTAATATTTCTGGGAGTCACTAAACAGTAAAGTAACTAAATGTAGTCCATATAAGGACCTTTAAAACCAAAGGATATATTACATAGATTGTCCTGCAATTTGATACATCGATTGACATAACCATAGGTGACACACTCCCCAAAAATCAGAACATTCCAATGATGTGATCTTGTGAAAAAAACGCTTTGAAAAATATCAATTTTGCGACTTATGACTCATTTTCCTGAAACACATCACATATACCATGTCCAAGTAGTTTAGATATTCTATATAAACATTTGATGTAACAACAAATATATTTAGCGTAGACATTCTGTGTAGTAACAATTAACTTTCTGGCCTTTACAGACATTATCTAAAAATTATCCACTCCAGTAGTCAAGGACCATGCTGGAAGACCGGGATTTCTTTTCTGAAACATGGCTCCTATTTGTACAACATATTTAGGTACAAATAAAGAATATATTGAATTGAATTAAACTGTGGACCACTTGTGGCACATGTGATTCCAGCAGAGGTCAGTCTGCTAATTGGGTCAACAATCAACCCAAAAGAATCCAATTCTTTCCAATATGATAATTATGGAAATGTAGTATATGCATATATAGAAACTTTATTGTTCAAAAAGATTGGAATACCTTGTATTTTGCTATCAGTTGAAGGTAGCGTTCAAAATCAAATTTGCGTATCAGGACAAACTTGCAGAATGCGGAGAGGAAGAAGGCAATAAACATGGCACCTCCGATGTGGTAGAATGGAAACACACATATTGCAGTCACGCCTTCAGGAATAAACGCAAACTTTTTATACCTACTAAAAATGAAAATTGATTGTATTAAAAATTATAAAAAGAAGGCATGTGATTCTGTCCTCTGTATGACTATTAGATCATGAATTCAATAGTTTTATTCATGCTACCATCATTTTTTAAAACCTTTGTGTAGTGGGAAACTCAAATTTTTGTATTCTACTGTAAATTAGAGGTAGTTATTTGACCAGAGCTCCAATAGGTTTGTAGAGAGAGAGAAGTATCAGGTCCACTCTAAATTCTACACTACACTCATCTCTACAGAATGAACATATTCACATGACCCAGCCAAACAATGATACAAACAATGACAAATAATGAGCCAAACACCAGAATTACACTAAGGAAGGGGAACAAATGATACCCTTATCCTCATTCACCTATATTGTAATCAGCACGTCTCATTACTTTCCTCCCTAATAGTTTTTTCCACTGTAATATTGCAGATAAAAGCAAACTGATTCTTGAACAGAGGATGGCAAAGGCTACCGTATTTTTTCATTCTGGATAAAAAACATTTTGTTTTAAAAACACCCAATTTCATAAGAAAGGTCCATACAAAATTAACAATAAATACAAAATGGCGTCACGATTAAACCTTGCCTTTCATTTAAAAAAAAATAGAACTTTACAGTGTCTGTTAAAATATAACACCCTTCAAAATGGTTTGTGTGACATATTATTAAAATTTCCTGTTATTTATGTCTTTTAAATAAAGATCCGATGTTTATTTTTTTAATTCTTTTGTCCTCTTTGAGAGCTGTAGCATATTGCGTAAGTCTGGTCCAGTGTTCTCAGGTGGTGGGAAATTTTTTTTTCTGATGTTGCACAAAAAACCCCCCCAAAAATACCCAATTGTTTCACTGCTGACAGCAGGCCTGTCACTTACTGGGAGAACATGAAGGTAGTAGCCATGAAGGCCTTGTGTGTGAGCATGACACCCTTGGCCTGCCCCGTGGTACCGCTAGAGTAGGGCAGGAACGCCACATCATTGTCTGCATCAAATGTTACCCGCGGGAAACAGGAGCCATCGTCTCCCCGCAACTCTTCCATCGAGGTGAATTCTAGAGCTTTGCCAATGACTATGATTTCCTAAAAAGCAAGATTCAGTTGAAGAAGGAAAAAAAGAAAAAAAAAGATTCAGTTGAAGGAAAATCATTTAGCAATATGTAATGATTTTTTGTTATATTTTTGTTGGGATTCCATTGTTTTCTTATTTGGGATTCCCTACTTTTTTTTTTTGGGGGGGGGGGGGGGGGGGGTGAATTTTGCATGGACTAACTAGTATTTCTGTAGCAGTGCATTTCTGTTTGGGACATTTTTTATAGGTTTGTCAGGTTTTATGCTTGCTGCCACTAGGCAGAGGGGCAGCTGGAGTCTGCTGCTATTGACCATACTTGACCTATCCTGCCTACCACCAGTCCCAGAACACCTCAACACCTATTGGGCTTGTATCCCATCATCTAGGCACGGCCACCATGGAACTGACCATGTCTGCCATCGCTATAATATAGAGAGATATTTTCCCCTCTTGCTGCTCACGTCTGCTGCTTGCTGCTGCTGTGAGGTGAATGTTGCCGGACACTGGTCTGTTGGGAGTTGCTCCACTGCTATTGGCTGAATTCAAAAGCTTTTGCCTGGCCCTGAGAGGAGACTGGGGATTGGGGCCCCAGTTTTACCCAGTTTAAACTGGAACAAACCTAACGATGAGGCTAATGGCCAAGGAAGGAGAGGGTTTGGTTTGTTTAAAGCACATTAAAAATAAATAGTTAATTCCACCTAAACTCCCCAGGCCAAAGGTCCTACACACTACCAATTGTGTCCCAGCGGCTGGTCAGGTGTTAAACTGAAGCATTTATCATTTATAGATGGTGCTATATAAATATTATATAATAAGAAGGTCATCATACCTTGACTCTAGGACAGTCTTTGATGGCAGGGATCACTTTGGATAAAATGTCATCATCAGCAATAACAAAGGTGGCTCTGGAATCTCCCACCTGGCGACGGATCTCATCTACAAGCAGAGAGAACAATCTTGTTTTATTGATGCCAAGTTCTGCTGAATTTAAAAACAAAGGTGAATTACATGTACAGCCTTTTGACCTGCAATGAATTTGAGGCACAGTTTATTTACAAGTCGAATTTAGGCTTTAACTGGTATGTGAAATGTCTGGCCAATAAAGATATTTTAAAACAAAGAAAAAGGACCGGCAGTTCTCCACCAGTGATGTGTATGGATTAATTATTGCAAAAAATTATTGCAATTTTCGATAAAATATTGCCAAATATTTGTATATCAGATTTCATCAGAATCCATCCCAGGATGCACTGTGACAGACATGCGCAGTGAGACATGCAAATCCCCAATTCTAATGGGAATGATAACAGTGTTAACAGGAAGGCTTGCAGTTATAAAGTGATTTATTAAATTCCTAAGTGGCTGGTACACAATCCTGTAATCAATACCTAGACTCCTGTTGAGTGCTAATGTACCATTACATAACAATATATTTAGAGTTGAAGGCCATAGCAATGGCTGAGTTGTGGAGCTCTCTAAGAGACACTTATTGAAATCAAACTGTCCATACTATGGCAACCATGATGATTTGTCATGTTTTCATTAAATTTGTGTCAAAAAAGAAAAAGAAATTCTTAGTGTCAGAGCTACTTTTCATACTATGGCAACATAGAATCAATTATATTTTATAGGTCATGAGCATGAGCATGAAGTATACAAATTATACTTAAGTCTCGGCCACCACGAGAGTGTGTGGTCGAGAATAAACGAGACGCGCGGTCACGTGACTGGCACTTCAGCGGGATTATCGTATGACGAAAAGGTGGCTTCAGCGAGTTGGTAAGTAAATTATTCTTTAAAGACCGTTAGGTCCGTTTTTTACTTATAAAAATTGTCAATATGATTGAATTAAGAGGTACAGCATTAGCCGCGTAGCTTTTGCACTTCGTTTTCACGGGGAAAATTGTGTTTAATCTTAGTTTTGGTTCTGCTTGCAGGACTCCCCACGTGTTAACGCTACACCCGAAGACCTCATTCCGTATCAGGAGCCGAGTCGCTTCTGTCCTTAAGACGGCAAAGAGCATGGTTAGGCAGACAATAAAGCCAAAGAAATCAGCACAAACACTTGAAGAACAATCAGTTGTGATTGCAAACATTTTGTCTGATCCAAATCCTCAACCGCACCGCAGGGGCCGATCAGCTATCATGGCAAACCAGTCGGGCGATAACGCCTCGGGCGATAATACAGCCTCGGGCAATAAGAAAAACAGTAAACCCGCGAAGGATACTGGCGATCAAATAACTGTCGACCATCCTTCTGATGAACCCCCTGTTTGGTTCCTAAATTGGCTTAAAACTCAGAATAAGAGTAAAGATCAGGAAAATAAGGCCAGTAAAGAAAAGCCGAAAAACAAACCGAGTGCGGCAGCAGGCTCTGCTAGCCAAGCGGCCGGTCCGGAGAAGGACGGTACGACCCCTCCAAATGGTCAGACGGTGAAGGCTATAGTCCACAGCGAAAAAGTACATGATGTTTCTGAGTCTGAGTATGATATGACCTTTGAGGAAGAGGAGGAGGATGAAGATAATACTTTTGAAGAAGCTGGCCCTACGGAGAAGAAACTCCGCGAATTGATGGATAAAATAGAAGGGAAAGGAGAAGCTTCTCCGATCTCAGCATCGCTAGCAAGAGTAGTGAAAGATGCGGCCCAAAATCCAGATAAGGATAACGAATTACATAAGATCGCAATTAACGAAAAAAGAGTTGAGAACTTAAAGTTCCTCACTCCGCCTACTTTAAACAAACCGATTTGGCAGAACGTGAAGAGATATCACAGAATTTTCGACCAGAAATGCCAATCGATGCAGTGCTACCTAGACGCAGCCATTTCTTTAGTGGCGCCGGCAGCCGAAGCTATCCAAGCTAGAGAGAATGTTGACAAACACCTGGGAGAGCATGGCCCGCATGTGATTCAAGGACTGAGACTCATGTCTTTTGTTCACCAAGAGATCGCTCAACGCAGGAGAGAGGCGTTAAAGTCGTGGGTCCACCCTAAATATCATAGGATGTGTAGAAAACCAGAAGAGGAGAGTTCTCTTTTAATGGGGGACAAGTTTGTAGACCTGACCAAGGAATGCGATGAAGAATCAGCGGCTATGGCCAAGATAGCTAGACATTCCCCGTATGACAGAAACAACAGAGGCAAAAGATTTAACAACCGCCGGCCAAAAGGACGTGGTCAAGGCAGAGGGGGTCAGTGGAACCCTAGGTTTGGTCAACCGAACCAAAACAACTACCAGTATCAGCAGCAGTACCAGCAGCAGCAGTATGGTCAATGGCAGCAACCAAATTGGCAAGCTCCTCAACAGTCTTTCCAACCTAACATCCCTTTCCAACAAAACCAACCTAGAGCACAGAACTTGGGTTTTCGGGGAAGGGGCGGCCAGAAACAATAGTTCCTGAGGTAAGACCGCTCCTAAATAACGTTTCTTTGTTTAAAGCTGGCTCTACAGCCTGTTATGTTCAAAACTGGTTATGCACAACGAAAGATCCATGGGTCATAAATGCCATCCAGGGAATCAACATCCCTTTTACTCAAACCCCAATTCAATTCTCAAAACCTAGACCTTTTAAATTGAGCATGGCGGAGTTCGCCGCAGTAGACGCAGAAGTTAACAAACTGTTGGAAAAGGGAGCTATCGAACGAGCAGTTCAAAGCCCCGGTCAGATCATTTCTAATGTGTTTACAAGGCCAAAACCAGATGGTTCTTTCCGAGTGATCTTAGACTTAACTTGGTTAAATAAATTGGTGTATTACGAGCATTTCAAAATGTTTTCGCTACAAACAGCTATTAACACAATTTCTCCTGGGTCCTGGTTTGCCTCAATCGACCTGAAAGACGCATATTATTCAATACCATTAGCTCAAGAAGCTAGATTGTTTTGTAGGTTTCTATGGAAAGATAACCTTTTTCAATATGTGGGGATGCCTATGGGCTTGGCCTGTGCCCCCAGGTTTTTCACTAAAATCTTGACCCCACCGTTTGCTAACCTAAGGAAAGATGGTCATATGTGCTTTGCTTTTTTAGACGATTCCTTGATCATGGCATCAAACCCTGAGCAGTGTGCGGCTTCCACAATGGCCCTAGTCAACTCGTTGCAAAATTTGGGATTCTTCGTGCACCCAGATAAGTCGGTTTTTAAGCCAACACAGAAAATTCAGTTCCTGGGGTTCTTTATCGATTCAGTTAACATGACAGTATCCTTACCAGAAGAAAAAATTGTTAAGATCAAAGAAGCAATCATAGATTTAAGAAACAAGTCCCTGTTCACTATTAGAGACGTGGCCAGAGTTATTGGCCTTTTGATAGCCTATGAAGTGGCCGTTGACTATGGAATGGTTCATACAAAATGTTTAGAACAAGAAAAGATCAAGGCGTTAGCCGCCAACATGGGAAACTTTGATGCGTTTATGTCGTTGTCAGACAAAGCTTGGTCAGACCTCCTTTGGTGGGATAATGCAGTTAGCTGGAGAAACAGAAAAATTCGTCTCACAAATCAAGATATTGTTATCACCACAGATGCCTCGTACGCCGGTTGGCGAGGCTCTAGAGAACGTTTAGTGTGTGGGGGTAGATGGTCGATGAATGATAAAGAATGGGATCTGCACATAAATGTGTTAGAGCTGTTAGCTATTTTGTTCTCTCTTCAGAGTTTATGTAGGGTAAAAAACTCAATGATCAAAGTCTTGTCAGACAATACAACAGCAGTGGCTTATGTTAATAACCAAGGTGGTACACGGTCTATTATGTGTCATATTATTGCCAGCAAGATCTGGTCGTGGGCAGAGGAAAACAACAACTGGCTGATAGCAGCCCACATACCAGGGGTGTTAAACACGAAAGCCGACAAGGCTTCAAGAAAATTTGCAGACAATTTAGAGTGGGAACTAAATCCAAAATTATTCAAGCTCATCTCCTCAAAATTAGGATCTCCAAATTTTGATCTTTTTGCTACTCGAGCTAACACTAAATGTAAGTCTTACTGCAGTTGGCACCCGGACCCAGGAGCATTGATTATTGATGCTTTTTCTTTCAAATGGTCAGGTAAAAGGTTTTACCTCTTTCCTCCTTTCAGTCTAGTGGCTCGCTGTCTCCAGAAGCTGGAAGCGGATCAGACAGAATGGGCAATTCTCGTCGCCCCAAACTGGCCAGGACAACCTTGGTTTCCACTGTTGCGGCAAAAAGCAACTTCAATAGTTTCCATGAGAGCTCAAAAACAAAACCTAACCCACCAAGCAGTAGAAAAATCATCAGAAGAAATCTCAAAAACAAGTCTCTTGGCATGCCTCTTTTGCAACAAAAACTAGAAAGATCGGGTATTTCTCAAAAGTCGATTGAATTCATAGCCAATGCTTGGCGTCCGGGTACAAAGAAATGCTACACTACTTACATTAAGAAATGGCAGGTATTTTGTATTCAAAATAATTGTAGTCAACTGAGCCCCTCACGTAGACAGGTGACAGATTTTCTGCGAACCTTAGCAGAAAAAGGCGCTGGCTATACAGCAATAAACAGTGCGAGGTCGGCTCTCTCAAAGGTGTGTATTCCTTGGGGTGACTCGAATATAGGTAAAGATGAAATCGTTTGTGACCTTGTAAAGGCGTCTTACAACCTCAATCCACCTAAACCCAGATATGAACAGATGTGGGACGTTCAGAAAGTGTTCAACACTCTAGTTCAATGGGGTCCAAATTCAAAATTGTCTATCAATTTTCTCACTTTAAAATTGATCATTCTGATTCTCCTCACTACGGCACACAGAGGCCAAACGCTGCTAGCACTCAAGACAGACAAACTTGTTTGGCGTGAGGACCAGGTAGCTTTCAAATTAGACACCCTTTTGAAACATAACCGGTTAGGAGATCCCCTAGACACGGTCAAACTTTACTTTTACAACGATAACAAAAGGTTGTGCGTAGTAAGATGTCTAAGAGAATATCTAAAAAAGACGGAAGTTTTACGAAAAGGTGAAACGCAACTGCTGATCAGTGCGTTCAAACCTCACAAAAAGATCTCCAGGGACACGATATCGAGATACGTTAAACAAATGTTAGGTGCAGCAGGTATTAACACAGCCAAATATAGTGGGCACAGCACTAGGGGAGCGGTGGCTTCCAAGGCAACAGCCCTAGGGATAAACATTAATGTACTGTTACGACAAGCGTCGTGGAAGAATGAAAAAACATTCGCGAAGTTTTATAACAAAAACATTGATGACCCTGCTGAGTCAGTGGCACATGTAGTCTTGAACAACAAAAAGAAATAATGGTCAGTAAAGAAACCTAAACCCCCTTTGTGTATGAGGGTTTCGAGGAATGTATAACATGGTCAAATAAAAGGAACTTAAGTAATTTTCGAGTTAGAGTCTTATCTCGTTTATTCTCGACCACACACTCTCGTGGTGGCCGAGACTTAATTTTCAAATTAAACGAGACTTACCTTGGGAAGGTGAAGTTTAATTTTAATTTAGTCGAGGACACCACGAGGGGTGTGGAGAATAAACGCCCTCCCATTCCCTCCCTTTTGTAGGTGTTCCTCGACTCTTCTCTCTTCCCAGGTAATTTAATTTGTGTTTATTGATTATTTAGTTTTCCAGCTCGCTACTTAGCTCGTTGAAGTATGCCAGTCACGTGACCGCGCGTCTCGTTTATTCTCCACACCCCTCGTGGTGTCCTCGACTAAATTAAAATTAAACTTCACCTTCCCAAGGTAAGTCTCGTTTAATTTGAAAATCCACGCTCACAGCCAAATGATGGAATTTAAAAACTATACCCTACCTATGGTGTAGGCTGGGTTCATTCCGCTCACTATTCCACCCACGGCGGGCACAGCCAGTGTAGCTGCCATGTTCTCCAGGCTGTTAGCAGCAATTGACACAACAACATCGCCCTTCACCAAACCTCGCCGCGTGAATGCGCTGCCAATGCTCTGTATGTATCTCTTGAGTTGACCATAGGTCCACTCCTCCCCTGTGTCAGAGTCCACCTGCAGGGGTTCAAAAGCTTCATCTATATATTAATAGAATGACTTCAAAAGTGTAATTTCCTCTATCTTCTCCTAAACTACTGGACGGATCGCCGAGATCTCTCAGGTGCACCATGCCATACCGGGTGCGAACCCATTTCACTATGTTTCACAAACACTTTTGGGCAAAATTTGGGTCCATAAAGGTTTTTAAACAGTGTCACAACCTATAATGCCAGTATCATGATTTATATACTGTTACATAATATCACGTAATGATATGGAATAGTTGATGTATCAAAGGGTTACAATTGCTTTATAGCGGAACTCCATTAGAGGAAAAACGGCGGCGCCAAATTTTTTGTTGTCCAGTAACCTCAGTTCATTTCATGTTTGCAATGAAAACACAAATGGAGGAGTGTCAGATGTGTTGCCACATTCTCTGGGAACTGTTGTATAGATATTTGTTGCAACAAATTAGTGGGCAACAACAAAATTTGTCGGCACTGTTTTTCTCTCTAGTGGAGTTGCCCTATTATGCAGCACTATACAGAATTACACAACAGGAAACAACCTGACCCCACTCCTGACCTCTTTAGACAAAGTCACCGGTAGTGATCCCTACATCGAGATGTACATGATGGAAGACTTCATTTGTACTATTGGTTTTTCGGCTCTACATTTCTTTTATTAAATGCACTTTTAATTTTTTGTTATTTTCTTGTTTTCTTCAACCTTTCTTGCTTTCTTAGTTTAGGTTACATATGACAAGGTAAGTCTACAAGAGGAGTTGATAAGAGTTTACACACAGAATCGATGTAAACATGTAAACCATGTAACGGTTAATGTGATAGTGCTAGTAAGGCCTATTAAGATAAGATAAGATACTACTTCATTTATCCAATTCACACTGTACATACGACAATAGACAAATACAGACGTCTAGATCAGATCCAGTTCTCCCAGACGTTACCATCTCTCTCAAGGCAGAGTTAACTATTAATTTAGATGCAGTTTATACAGTTAATAAAATGAGATAAAATAAAGTAAGATACAGATAATTCACTTGATATAAGATGATGCCGTATGGTAATACATTATACAATAATGTCACAAATTAGGTTATTTGTCCTAATACATGTTTTACATGTCATCTGAGTACAATTACTATAGGTTTGGGATTTTGCTGAGTCATTCTCAATCAGACAAGAAACACTTACGGCCGCCACTTTGTGATCAAGTCCATGAGTCCTGCGCAGAATAAATTCTGTGATGGAAATATTGTTTGGCAGCTGTGATACGTCCATATTAGTAAATCTTTCCCTCACCTCCTGGTTCACTGTCCTACCTCTGAGTACAGTGCATTCAGACTTCTAATCTAAATATGTCAAAAGTGATGCATCCCCCAGATAATGAAACATTTTTAACACATTTAAAGCTGCATTCTTTGGTATTATGACAACAAGGTCTTACCAAATTTTCTCATTGTCTGACTTATAGGACTAGATTTATCAATATGCTGCAGTTGTTACATGTTTATACAAGAATTTGAGGTCGAATCGGCCAAGAGAAAATGGCTGCCAGTGAGCGATAATAAGTGAAAATGTGGGTAAAATCCCGCTTAGATGGGTTTGAAGTAGTAGAAGTAGAATCACTGATTCTGATTTTGTACTGACATTAACTAAGACTGCAACTTTAGCACTACTGAGCGATAATAAGGGTAACCAATGCAGGAAATTGAATGGGTCTCCAAAAATACGAATGTGGTTTTTTATGAAGCCTTGTAACCAAAACAACCAAACACAACCCTCCAAAATGTTGGTAAAATGACATTTAAATGGATTGGAAGTAGTAAAAGTACCGTAGAATCTTTCGTTTGGGGCTGACATTAACTGAGAATGCAGCTTTATTACTGATTACTACAAGACAATCATTACAATCATTACCTCTTGGCTATAAGGTTGCCCTTTATCAGATGTCAAGTAATTTAGTTTCCAGGGCATGTTAGAATCATCTTTATTATCTTGAATTCTGACCCACTGATCTAGTTTTTAGTTGAGGAAATAATAATATGATTACTGCCCCGGGCAAGAAATGTCATTCATCATGCATACATGTAGTATAATATAATTACCTCGTTTAACTGTATGGGTCCATGAGGAAATCTTATTACACTTTTTTTCCTTTAACATACACTATAAGCTTTTGTAACTTTCTCTCTCTCTATATTGTTATATAAATTCAGGGAGGTATATACAGAGGGAGTAATAATGGGGATTATGTGTGTCCACCAAATACTTGGGAGTACTGTCACTACTACTACTGGCACCGACTATTTATAAGTGTCACTAGTATGCTGTTGCTGGAAAAGGGGCAATCAAACCTACCTGGGCTATCAGGGCTAGTTGGTAGGCCTACTATTGCCGACAACAGCACTGCAGAGTCATCTGGCATGCAGTGGCTACACCATATACTGGACACACATCTGCTGCTTGAAGCAGTGGGCTGTTTCTACTCCCTCTGTATACCGTAGTGGCCCGTTTATAAGCCGGGACCGTTAAAAAGCCTATATCGAATACAGACCGGGGTGTGGGGGTCATGGAAAAATAAAATCCTCTAAAATTTAATTCTCGATTAAAAGCCTATCTCAATTGCAAGCCGGGGCTAAAGGGAGGTCGAAACAAATACAAGCCCAGGCTTATGAACGGGCCACTACGGTATAAGGATCAGATTTTCGGAAAATGTGCAATTGGCAGCTCTACAAATTTAGGAAATTTTGCTAAATTAGGCTGAAAAATGATGAATACCGGGTATATATGAGTACATTTGGTGTCATGTTGATTTAAAGTATCTGTTTTGTTATGTTAAACTGCATTTTGAAGCTCATTTCTGTCTTAAATGTGGGTTATTTGACAGAATTAGTGAAGTCGAATTGTACATTTTCTGAAGATCTGACCCATACCTCCCTGAGAAATGTCTCTTGTTGCTGATGTTGGTCATGCAAATCCCTATATGGACTGTCATGAGTTTATGTATGTAATTCACTTAAACCACCATTCCCAGTGAGCTTAACAAGTAAAGGCTAATGGTACACAGATACAGGAAGAGTTTATTTCTGGGGTAACAATACAACTCATCCCTTGATAGTTTTACCTCTTTTGGATTTACCCTCGTTGATTGTACTCAATCGGGAAATAAACAATATACAGTAAAATATACAAAAAATAAGCAATAAACAATAAACAATAAAATACCCTTCAGTCACAGTTTCCCATATATGTCACACCCCACAAAGGACTTGTCTAAGTGCATATATATGGGTCAGATTTTCAGAAAATGTACAATTAAACTTCGCCAATCTTCTCAATTAGCCCACATTTTAGATGAAAATAAAGTTCAAAATACAGTTCAACCTAACCAAACACATTGCTAGAATCAATGCAATGCCGAATATACTCGAATTTACCTAGTATTGACCAAATTGCAGCCTAATTTTGAAGAATTTACTAAATGTGTAGAACTGCCAATTGTACATTTTCTGAAAATCTGACCCGTATATGATATATTGTGTCACGTTGGACAACCCATGGACATATTGCAGTCAACGCCATTGAAACCAGAACAGGTATAAACATTATGTGATACCCTATATGGGTCAGATTTTAAGAAAATGTACAATTGGGAGCTGTACACATTTAGTAAATTCTGCTAAATTAGGCCGAAACTTGCTAAATACTAGGAAAATTCGAGTATATTCGGCATTGCGTTGATTTTAGCAATCTGTTTGGTCAGGTTGAACTGTATTTTGAAGCCCATTTTTGGCTTAAATGTGGGTTATTTGAGAGGATTGGTGAAGGTCAATTGTACATTTTCTGAAAATCCGACCCATATAACACAGGGTTAAGGGTAATTGAATAGACCCCTAGCCTTGTATCCAGACCTCCCTCTTCCTCTCTCATCGTATCAAGTCGTATCTGCCATTAGGGTGTACAGTTCCCATATCTTATTGGTCACATAATAATATATAGCCTTTATAAAGTATTAATTATGGTCGTTATATTGATTCATTATTATAGAACTGACACATAAGGGTCAGATTTTCAGAAAATGTACAATTCACCTTCACCAATTCTCTCAAATAACCCAAATTTATGACAGAAATCACATTCAAAATACAGTTCAACATAACCTAACAGATTGTTTGAATCAAGGCAATACTAAATATACTCAGATATACGTAGTGCTTGCGACTTTTCGGTCTAAATTTAGCAGAATTTGCTAATTTTTTAGAGCTGCCAATTGTCCTTTTTCTGGAAACCTGACACACAAACCCTGAGTCTAAAGTCAAAGATTTATCATTATTAGTAGTCCATTCAGATGTATAAGCGTACTTATCTATAGTAGGGGAAAATACATTACATTGAAGATAATTCTCTATATTTAACCAAGACTAACATAAACAAATATCCCTCCACATAAACATCTTCATCTTAGACATTTTGATTTCAATATAACCCTTCTTTAAAGCAGCCAACCAAGGGTTTAGTCCAAGCCCCTGATAGTGAGGGTTTAGAAAATTGAGGCCTGGTGACAGATACTCAATTCAATTCAAAGATTCTTTATTTGTAGGTCTTGATTACAGAGGTGGCTCGATGTCTGGTTAACAGAAAGTGTCCCTGAAACCAGGTCTTCCAAAGAGTGCCTGGTGATACTGTGTGTCAGGTAGTGAGAACGTGTACACATGGCAGCTCTTCACATAAAGTAAATTCTGCTAAATAAGGCTGCGATTCCACTGGCTCGCTCTTTTGGCTCGCTCTTGGACCGCTCTTTTTTATTGTCTTGAGCGCATAACAAGCGGAGATAGAGCGAAACCAGAGCGGTCTAATGGAATCGGTTACTGCGCTTTCGGTACGCTCTAAAAAGTGGCTATGTGCGCTTCTTTAGAAGAGCGCAGGACGTTGCGCTAATATCTGCCGTGTTTGATTTGAGCGCAACTACACGCCGCTCTTTCTACCTGTTAAAGAAGCGGACCAAGAGCGCAGTAAGGCTGCATTTCCACTGGTTCGCTCTTTTGGCCCGCTCATGGCCCGCTCTTTTTTATTGTCTTGAGCGCATAACAAGCGAAGTTTGAGCGAAACCAGAGCGGTCTAATAGAATCGGTTATTGCATACGCTCTAAAAAGTGGCTATGTGCGCTTCTTTAGAAGAGCGCAGGACGTTGGGCTTATATCTGATCTGTTTGATATGAGCGCAGCAACACAAGGCTCTTTCTACCTGTTAAAGAAGCGGACCAAGAGTGCAGTAAGAGCGCACAAACTCATTTACCATTGATTTCATATAGGAAACAAGCGCAACAGTAGAATCTCAGTAGAATCGCTCTGCGCTTGTATTGCGCTAAAAATATTAGCGGATGAAGAGCGACTGACAAGCGCACTATAAACAAATGCAGCAAGAGCGAGCAATGAGCGCAGATACAAGCGAACCAGTGGGATCCCACCTTAAGGCTGAAACATGATGGATCTGAATATATTGGGTATTGAGCTGAGTAAACTCTGTTCAGTTATGTCAAACTGCAGTTTGAATCATCTCTATTTTAATTGGGGTTAGTTTTTAATTACTTTTAACCTCGATCGGCCTTGAGATGCAAGCCCTTTATTAAAATCTTTACATTTTTTTTACTACAATAATCTGTTCTTTAACAATCAGTCAAATTTGTAAATAAACAGGTACAAAGTAACAAGGAAAATAAAAATAAAAAATAAAATAAAAAGACACTTCCTTACAGTTCAATCAACAAACATTTAAAATCCGACCCAATATAAATAGGGTATAAAACTTCACTCATTGGGTTGTTTTAGAGGGTCGGTGAAGGTGAATTGTACATTGTCTGATGCCCTAACCCATATGCCTGCCACCCTGTACCTGTGCAGCTAATAGGTGTTGACAATAGTAGACAGTTGGCCATATGGGATATTGATGCATTTTTTTGAGTTTTCGTGACCACCTCTTGGGGGTAAGTTTTTTTTTGCATACTAAAGCAGTATGACCCTAGAAATAACATACTATTTTTCACAAGCTCAACTCTTGCACGTTTTTCGGGAAATTGGCCTGCAATAAGACCATTGCTATTTATTAAAAACACCCTCAGAGGCACACAGATTGATGTGAAAATGGGGGCAACAATTCTTTACTTGGGGAGGAAATCCTTCAATTTACTGGAAATGGTGCACTTGGTGGTAGATTTTTGAAATTTAGCATGGTGTTAGAGCAGGCCATGGGATTGTCAAAAAACGCTCGCTACAAGTTGGCTGACCCCCCTGGTGGCCGGTAGCTGCAAAATTCAAAATGGCCGCCACAAAACACAAAATGTGCTATATCTTTGCTTCTACTGACTAGATTTTCAAGTATAATACCTATTATTGGATGTTTTTGAGTATGAGGAATTCATTTTTTTAGTTCTTTTTATGTTTAAAGCTCATTTCAAGGTCATTTCAAGGTCAAATTTAAATATGGCCTCTGCCATGAACAGGCAATGTCTTATCTAGGCTCCTACTAGCACCATATGTTCATATGTCCAAGTCCCCATGTACAAAGATTTTTAGTTGGACATCTATGTTTGAAGTCATTTTTCTATTTGAAGTCAGTTTCAAGGTACAATCCTGCATATGGCAAATGCAAATTATCATTCATGTTTGATATTTTGTGGACATATAGCCTGCCCTAGTAGTCAACCTCAAGATTTTGTAACCATTATCGCATTTGGTTTAATTATTACAGGCAGATGAAATATACCTTTAAAATGGCAAAATTTGCAAAAAATTGGATCTTAAAATCTACTAATGACCTTGACCGTTGACCTCTAAATATGACCTTTAACAGTCCAATAAATTCTCAATTTTTTATATAAAAGTAATTCCACTTATAAAGTTGAATATGTTAAATCAATATTATATAGGAATAGTGGATATTTCAAGCAAAATAATTTATTATTGATTAAATTTGATATTTTTAACTTTTTTTAAAAAACGCCTATAATTATAATTATTTCCACAAGGGTGACAGAGTGATATTTGGCAGATTTAAAATGAGGAGATTCTTGAAATTTAGATGATAAAAAGCATTGTATGATCTGAAATGCGTAATGTATAATACCCTCATCCCCAGACCAGTACCAAAATGTTCAAGTGGCTGAATATGATGAAGAGACCTCTCACCACCCCCATCCCCCATCTGTCCCTCCACCCCCTCCCCTGTCGCGTGGAATAGTTTGGCCCTGTATGTAATGAAATTAAAAGGACAATATCTAAAAAGTATGAAATTTAGTTGAAATTGTCTGAATTTCAGCAATTTTCAGAATAAAAACAAGGATACAAGGATTTAGTCTTAGGTTTCTGAAGATCAAGTGATCCAATTATTATAAACTGTCTGCTGTCAGATTATTATGTATCTTGCTTAAAAACTAACGTGAGCACACTCTTTGAAAGTGACTATCACAGTTAATTTACAGTTAATCTATGGAACACCTCTCTCTCATTGAAAATCCATCTACCGTAACTCTGATTCCCTTATGTATCTTTGTATTGATTCATTTTTCTCTTGCCACATATCTTTGACTATATATTTTGTAAACTGGGCGCATTAGAAGAACCCAGTAGGGAGAATGCCAACCCAGTGAAAATAAAATCTTCAAAAAAAAGAAGACAAGAGAGGAATGAGGCTGATGGAGTGTTGGATTTTTTTACCAACACAGCGTTAGCTAATAGGTGGGGTGTTTATACATTGGTAAAGAGGGATGTTTTCAATTTAGGCCAAAAAAAGGCAGGGAGGGGAATGTTTTTCTATGTAGGGGGTTGGTGGTGGGGGTAATCGGAAACACACCTATTTTTGGTGGCCTTATTGATTTGACCAGTGAAAATTAAGTATTATTCTATTACTTGGACATGAAACTAAGTACAATTACATTAAGTTATATTTCGGTTTCAGTATTATTCTATTACTTGGTCATGAAACAAAGTACAATTACATTAAGTTATATTTTGATTTCATTCATGATATATCCTAAGTATTATTCTATTACTTGGTCATGAAACTAAGGGATAAAAGGGTCACCGCCAGGGCCATAAACCCTTTGATCTTGCCCCATCAGCTGGAGGAGGAGGAGAGAGATATATATCAGAGGCCCCCTTCAACAGAGCGCAAATAAGGAAGGGGAGAGGGAGGGGGAGGGGGAGAATAGTCGATCAGAAAGTCAATCAAAAAGTCAGAAATGCCATTCGTTAAGTCAGAACAGTCAATCAGAAAGTCGAAATAGTCAATCAAAAAGTCAATCAGAAACTTAGAAAAGTCAATCAGAAACTTAGAAAAGTCAATCAGAAAGTCAGAAAGTCAATCAGAAACTCGAAATAGTCAATCAAAAAGTCGAAATAGTCAATCAAAAAGTCAATCGAAAAGTCAGAATAGTCAATCAAAAAGTCAAAATAGTCAATCGAAACGTCAAAATAGTCAATCAAAAAGTCGAAATAGTCAATCGAAAATCAAAATAGTCAATCAAAAAGTGAATTTTTAATTCGAAATAGTCAAACGAAAAGTCAGTAAAGTCAAAATAGTGAATTGAAAAGTCAAAATAGGCGATCGAAAAGTCGAAATAGTCAATCAAAAAGTCAATCGTTAGGTCAGAATAGTCAACCATAAAGTCAGAACAGTCAATCAGAAAGTCGAAATAGTCAATCGAAAAGTCAGATAGTCAGAAAGAACAATCAATTGGAAAGTCGAAATAGTCAATCGAAAAATCAGAATTGTCAATCAAAAAGTCAATGGCATTTTGCGGTTAGGAGCAGGACCCTAGACAACGTAGATGAAAAAAAATGAAAAAAAAAATTCTGTCCTAATGGGATTTTAATGACATTTGCGGTGGAGGAGGAGGAGGAGGAGGAGGAGGAGGAGGAGGAGGAGGAGGAGAGGACTGAGGGGGAGTGAACGAGAAAGGAGAGGGAGAGAGGAGTACCTAGCGGGGGGAGGGGGGGGGCGGGGTGTTGGGTGCAAGCTATTGTGGAAGTAGGAAGAAGGGGAGGGGAGAGGGAGAGGGAGAGACTTATAAGTTATATTTTGAATGTACTAAATCTGCCAATTGTACATTTTCTGAAAATCTGACCCATTTGTGGTTACTCCTGTAGAGGTGGTGGTGCTTACAGAACCCTATTGGCCCAGTTGCAATAAACGTGTAATAAACACCATATGTGATGTGTCACAGGGAAATGAGTTTCGAAAACATTTTTTAAAAAGGAAACTTTAATGTTGTATGCATCCTTTTGCTAGTTCCAGCATATTTCATTGACTATTTTAAGTGCACATAATTATGATTTTTTTAAGAAAAAAGGTTTTATTCAGCATATCCTGCCATTTACTATTTGTCTGTAAGAGCCTCTCTTAGTCAAATATTAAATTTGATAAATTACATTTCTCTAATATGCTGATTTTTTGAACTGGGGAATAAATAAACTTAGAAGAAGCAACGAAAAGAATTTGCTTGCAGATGTGATGGAAGGGGCTCATGAAAGGGATACTGACATGAGAGGCTGAATTATTGTGGTCGTTGTGGTGGAGAGGAGCCACCTGCAATAATTCAATCCACAGAGAGAGAGAGAGAGGACCTACTCCACACATACCAGAGGGTTTGGTTTAATGTATAAAATATTATCTTGGCTTCTAAACAAGATAGAATTATGGAATAAAGACCAAAAGTTTTCTTATGTTAAGGAGAATATATTTACACATGACTTATTTTTGTACATCCTTAAATTTAAAAAGTTGATAGAACAACTCTGTGACAGCTCTGTGTGAACACCTGACTTTTATTACCATGTGGTCAGACTTTTATTACACTGACTGGGGTGCTAGCACTGGGGTAAAGCTGGTGGTGGTGGGATAATCTGATATCAGCATCTGATATCAGGTCAGCCTCTCTCTGTGGTTACACTGGGGTAACACCACCCCCTAGCCTAGCCTTTAGCCTGGCCTTAGCCTTTCTGGCCTGTCTGGCCTGTCTCTGATCTGATAAGGGCTAAAGTCTTAGTCAGGGTGATCACGATCGTGATCACTTCCTTAGGTGTGACCCCTTGTGCCGAAAACACAAATTGAAAATACTCCTCAGTTACAAACTGAAATCTTATGCCAATAGATAAACGTCCGAAACTTTTCTCTAGGTTAAGGAGTAGAATAGGGAAGGCAGGAAAGGGGAGAAGGGGGCGAAAAAGTGGCTCAAACAGTCGGGGGCCACGTTTTGTCAATATATAATGTCTTCTCCTCTCAAAGCCATAGTAGAACGCTAACGCGAATAATAGTTCCTAGTCCCCATGAGCTTTGTACATCCTTCAGCACTATTGGCGGTATAGATATGTTTTAAAAATGTAATAATCCACCAAAATAAGATTCAAGCCTTTTCTCCAGGTAAAAAATGCATAAACCCATCCTTTATTACTGGAAATTGGGTCATGTGAAAATGGAGGTACATTTCACATTCATACTGTAGTTCCTTATGAGACTTAAATAACTGTATGAGGGTCATATTTTCAGGAAATGTACAATTCATTTTCAATAATCCTCTCAAATAACCCTAATTTCAGCCAAAAATGAATTTCAAAATATAGTTCAACCTAACCAAAGAGATTGCTAGAATCAATACAGTGCCAAATATACTCAAATTTACCTAGTATTGCCCAAATTGTCGCTATCCCAAATACTGCTATTCGATCTACCCACCGCCTAATGTTTAAATTTACTCTTTTCGCCCAGTTCACAAAACTTGACCAGAACTTGTGGGCTTTCTCACAGTCAATAAAGAAGTGAAATACTGTATTATCTTTGTCACAAAAATTACATTTTGCAGATGGTTTGATGAGAATGTTTTCTAAATATTCATTACATAGAACTATTCTGTTTAGCTCCTAAACTGGAAGGATTGTTGCCTCACATTCCGTGTACATCTATACGGGATAACATTCTTTCATTTCAACATTTGATATGTCCAGGTCATGGAGCCTGAACATTTCTACCCTTCCGGTATTTCTATCCTGACATGGTTTTTTACTCACAATGGAGACTTTACCAGGTGCGCTGAATAAGCAGTAATCCATTAACCAAGCAGAGCATTTCTTCCTTATGTTATACCGTCAGGTGGTGGCAGTACTCCCAAAAGGAGTCACTACTCCTTAGGGAGTGGCTGTTACACCAGGTGGGGCCCTAGCTAGAACAGTACCCTGGAGGAAGGTATGGGAACTAAACCCTGCTGTAATAAAGCCTAGGAGTCAGGCCTTTGGCTGGCACTCCTTTTATCAACTCTATCTGGACTACATGTGTCTTCTTTGGGACTTCACCATTTCTTCACCATTCTGTAGAGAGATCCATTGTTTTGTTCTTGCGACATCGTTTTATTCATAGTATTGTTACATCTAGGATAAAGGCAGTTTAGGCTTCATTCATTACAAAAAGAGATACCATCAAGGAAGAATGACTAAGTTTAACTAAAAAAAGAGGGGTTCAACCCTGCAGATTTTAGGTCACTCATGGGGCTTTATCCCTTAATTCCATAGCTTCCTTCTCGTGTTTCACCTTTTTAATTTTTCTACACACTCAGAGATATCATCTAGTACGCACATCCACATTTTTCTTTCATCTGTCCTTTTTTCACTGCCACCTATATTTATTTTTACCAGAGTAGCTCTTATTCTTAACTCATGCATGGTCGACAGCAGGCTCATATCGCCACCATTGAATAATTTCTGCATATGAATGTAGGCTTTTGTTTGGAGAAAAATCCAGTTTGTGCATTTGTTTCCTCTATGCCAAATAAAATCTCTCTAACTGAGGGGGTTACCCTATTTCTTTTTTACATATTATTGTCTCTCCGTTGATGTAGTCCACTTCATATATCCATTCTAAGATTGAGATCCAAACCCTTTTTGTTTTTACACAGCTGACGAAAAAATTACTTAGAGTGTCAACCTCAGGGCAATGATTACAATTTGGTTTGTCTTTAATATCAATCTCTTTTAGCAACTTGTTCATTGTTATTGCAACATGCAATAGTTTATATTGTAACACCTGTAGCCTTGTTTCAGATGTACATTTACATGGTATGGTGAAGATTTTTTACATAGTTGAGGATCTTCGGAACCTTAAATTAGTTTTCCATACGGCTTGGTCTTCACAGTATTTTTGTATGACCTGTTCAAATATTTGGCCTACATAACATCTACCTTTAATTGTGATTTTCTTACTCTTACATATTCCACCGATCATAAAATATATATTTGGTTAAGGCCCATTGAGAACATTGTCCAACTTAATACTAGAATATGACACCACACTTGTGGTTGTTTGGACTGGACATTGCTCTTTTGAGTAACAACAAAACAATGCACTATTTAAGAGACATGATACCAATAAGTCATCAAAACATTTCTACTATAAATTAGCCAGCAGTCAAACTAGCATAAGCTGGTTCAACTGATGTATCACTATCAGTCCAATGCAGCTTCAAAGACTTTTCATTTGTTTAATAATCATTATTAGTCAAGGCCCTGCTCCAAACCATAACAATAACATGTCATTATAATCCCATTAGGACACCTCCTAAAAATCTCTTTTTCTGAGGGGTCTGCAAAATTCCACCCATCCGTTGCGCTGTTTTCAATGCCAGACTCACCCATTGTCAGCATATGGTTTCAATTATTTTATTAGCTCCCTTCCCTCCTTCAGATCTCCAAAATATGTAGACTTGGGTATTGGCTAATATCTTTCGCCCATGTTGAAGGCACATGTGACAGACATTCACAAAAAGCCACAAGCATTTTGTGGATGCTTATATAGAGCTCAAGTTTAGTTCTATTTTCATGCCATGATATATATATAAGCATTGTTTGATCAATATTAATTTTACCTTTAGTTAATGTCTCGCAGTCCTCTGACATGGCAAAAGCAGGCACCTACAACGTTGCATCATGAACTGAGCATCATGAAATGAGCATCATTGATTGGTGCAACTTGATTTACCGTATATACCCATGTATAAGCCCCGGCTTATATTAATTTCAAATGGTGAATTGACCCGGCTTATATTCAGGGTGGGCTTATATTCGGGGCCCGGCTTATATTACAATAATTGAAAACCAGTAGATATAAATGAAACTCATGTTATTATCTTCACTCATTACTCATGTTTTCAAGTTTTAAATTCGAATTTAAGGCAAAAAAAACGTACCAGAATTGTTGTGAGTTCACAATCGACCAACAAGAACTGGGTTCTCTATTCAAACTATCATTTATGATCTATTAAAAGCTCGTTCTAGATGATTTCTTCAGCATTTTACATTAATTAGCTCTATTATTGGAACATGACAGTACAGGCACCCGGCTTATAAACGGGACCCGGCTTATATTAATGTTATGAAGTGCTGCACCCCGGCTTATAAACGGGGTGGGCTTATACTCGGGGTCCGGCTTATACACGGGTATATACGGTATGTGACCATTCAAAATAGCATAGTAAATTAGGTGCATTTGAAATGTGGATTACACTAATGAAATCTATGCATGCATATACAATGGTCTAATATGGCCATGTTTTTTGTGTATATGCACAACTATCATGGCATAACTCATTTTATTTTGTTTACTCTTATGTTCAAATGTATTTTTTTTCTCATCTTTATTCCAATATCACTAACAGGAACTAAGTAATGACATGTCTGACATTGAAATGAACAACACTTACTTGATATTGCAAGAAAAGTGACCATATCTAAGAAAGAAACACTCTCAGAACTTTGCCTCTGTAAAGCTGTCAAATACCCCAAACACAACCAATAATTATGGTATTAATTCTTATATAGGGAAGCGCCATTAACCGGAATGAAAACCCAAGAGTAATTCTTGTTTGCTGAGTTTAATGAATCAAAATAGGTTACACATTAGTTGCCAACGTTTCGGATCACATTAGTCCTTCATCAGGGCATGGTATGGTATTAATCCCCCGAGGTTTGGTGGGTGAAGCTGTTTATGGTGAAATAAAGGCCAAGGAGACATAATTCAACATTATTTTAAGACTTGTCTGGACTTAACAATTAGGTTTCAGCACTTTTTCCAATTCCCTCAATAAATTGGATCTCATCGCTTCTCTCTTTAGCCAGTCTATGTTCCTTTTCCCTCAGATGCAACCTAGCCATTTCATCTACCTGTACTAGCAACCTAGTTTACAGAAGATCTTCCTCCTCTCTTGATCCAGCTAGTTCCAGCACCAAATCAGCAGCAGCTCTCAATGCATCCCAGCCATGCAAAGCAGTTACCTGAAGGCCCTTGTCCAGCTGTTAAGTCTGTCGGTGCTGCAGGCCTAGACTCCCTTGGTCACATCCATCTCCCATTCTTCACTTGAGCAAGTATGCATTTGGCCTTCGTCAGCAAAATTTCCCAATTCCGGCAGGTATCTAGTGTGCCTGTGGATACTGATTCTTCATCTTGGCTATTGCTGGGTGTTATAGGCACCCATTTCTCACTATTGGTCATTGCATTTAGCTGTGGGTTTGCCGGTACCATCATGGCATGCCCAGGCATACTTACCATTGCTATATGGTTGCTATTTGGTGAAACCAACTCTCCATGGGCCCCATCATATACCTGAGGTTGCTACCTCTGAAACATTGATTGCTCCAACTGAAGTCCCACAGCTGGTAGTATTGGTGCTGGTTCAATAATGGGAAACTATCCAACCCAGTCAATTGTTTTCCCAACCATATTTTCCCATTCAACTTCAAGGTCTCTTCCTTGTTCAGCACGTAGGGAAGCATGCTGCAGCCTCTTTGCCCGCACTATCTGTCACATCTTCTATAACAGGCAAATACCTCATCCCAGCTACCAATGCATTCTGCCCAGCCTGCCCTGGTGCGATTGGTGCAGCTGCTCCTGGATGACCAATACCGGTCCTTGATGAGAATGTTCAATAACAATGTTCAGGCAACCAATCAGGTCTCACCGCTGCAAGCCCTTCCCTCACAGGCATACAGAGCTTTCAGTGCTAGAAGCTATGTTGGTAGAGGATGTCTCACTAGATGCCGGCCAACTAGCAGACCCAAAGGTCACAGCACCAAATTGCAGTGTCTAGATTATATCTACCTGTTCACAGAGGCTATGAATCTAGATCGCAATCAGGCTCTTACAGGTCCTCGGCAGCCAAAATCTTTTAGTACCGAATCTCATCTGGCACAGTTGTAGCTCAGAGAGTGTTAATTAACCATTACATAAAAGGGAGTCTCACACCAAAGAAATTAGATACATAAGAGTAAAGGTGTCATGAAGAGATAACATACACAATTTTAAAATACCATGTAGAATCAACAAGTTTAAAACACTACAACCTGTGATGCCTCTTAGCCCATGTGAACAAGGCTCCTATCACATACAATCACCATATAACCATGCCACCCCAGCTCTGCTTTGGTCACTAGAACTGTGGAGCTGGAATGAGTCAGAACCAGCCCGTCTCACGCCAGCACCACATTAGCATCTTTAGCACATGTTTGGAAACTTGAATCTTTGCCTGCAATCCACACCAGAATTTCTTTCTTTCCTGACAATGTTATATGGACACCACTATAGGAAAGAGTACTGTTGACCGCCTTCATCTCCAGTACATGTGAATTAGAAGAATGGAATAAGTTTGTTCATGATATGTTCCAAGAGGGTGTATGTGGCATTGAATGCAGTATTAAAGGGATGTGCTAATTTAATTTAGAGCAAACCCTCAATTACTGATTCAAATCAAATGAAGGTATTACAGGAGAAAAATTCATGACTGAGAGAAAATTATAGGCCATGATTCTGGAGCATACATGCCCTGGTTTGAATTAATCTTTCTATGTAGAAGCTTACTTCTCTTCACTTTGGTTCTGGTAAACCAGGTGAGAATATATAACATGCCAGAATAAAGAGAACATGGAGAGACAAAGAATGGCTGCATTATCTCATGGAAAACAGCTGTTTTAGCAAAGATCCAGAGAGTTGGACTATTTTTCTCATTCAATGACTACCCACCCACCTACCCTGCTATCGATATGACTGCCTCCTCGCACATTTGGCACGGGCGGCAGCCCGGAAATTGGGTGGCGGTGCCTAGTGGTATTAGCCTGAACTAAGGTTGTCCTGGTGTGAGGGATATGAACTGTGATGCTCGAGGAAGATGGTCTCAATGGTGGAATCAAGATGCCAAGGTAAAAATTAGCCGATGGGTGAGAACAATTTTCTAAATCTGCCTGAGCAAAAGTGTACAGAAATGGTACATGGACTATTGTAGGTAATTAGACGTTTTTTCACCAGGAAAAATGCTGAGAACAAGCCAATAATTATAGGCAGTACTAAGATACAAAGCGTACAACCCAGATGGCAGATGCAATGGTCTCAATGGTAATGTCGGGATAGAAATAACATTTTTCTTGGGGAAAAGCGATTGCCGACGGTCAAGCCATGACAGAGGGAAGTATATTCTAGAGTAAAAGGGTGTACGAACTGATATGGACATAGGCAGCTGGTCACTGTGTACACAACTTACTGCTGATGTCCTTTCTGTCATAGATGGAGGTTCTATGATCAGGTGTGTTCCAAGAACAGAGCCTTCCAAAGGGATATATGGACATAACAGCTGGAACTGATTTTGTAAAAAACCACACTGAAAACATGTTACAACATGCCACCTGTACTTTGTGTCTCTGATACACTTACAGGAAATCCACAGATCTACAGCTCCTATCACCGACAACCACTGCTACTAATTGTCACTATAAATACTGCTATTTGATCTAGCCGCCTTCTAATGTTTAAATTTGTAACTAATCTGGACGCAGTGCATTCTTCCTCTGCTACATCCAGCTATGGTCAAGTGTTAGGGTGGTGGTGCCGCACTATGATTCTGCGTACTCCAATGCTTACAGAAAAGTATGTATTCAAGGTATAAACTAATGTTATACACCAGGAGAATCAAAGATGTCAGCAACACACAGGCCTTAGAATTTCTCCAATTGATTAGAAATTGACGAAACAGCAGTCAATTGTCTAACAAATGTTTAGTTTTAGCACTGAAACAGGAAGCTTCTTTGACTGCATCCGACTAGTGGTTGGGGCGACCATTATCACTGGTGTCAAATTCGCACACCACACACTGTAACCTAGATATATATACAGAAACCTCAGCCATATACTTTTGTTCACCTTCCTACACCCCAGTCCTCTCCCTGAGAATTGGTGATGGAAGTTCCAAGATGAATAATTCTAACCTGTATCTACTGATGTGTACCATGCTCCTGACCAGAATTACTTGCTGCAACTGCCAGAGTGACTGCAGTAGTCTGAGGTGTTCTTGGGGTGGTGACTGCAAACAGATTCAGTGCTAATGATGACAGCCAAGAGGACAACATTATGAATTAGGCTAATGGTATCATGGTCTTTATGTAGTGGTATGTATAATTATTTAAAGAGTTTGCAGTGTTCCCGAAAACAATTTTTGTGATGCAGGCCAATGTCGCCGACATGAACAAGCCTCACACAGGCCAGTTGTCACAGATGTAGACTATTTGTACCTATAATTAATAACTTCTTAGATGGTACCCATAAAAACAATCAAATACAACTAAAAAGAAGGTGGACATGGTTTGTAACAGGCTGGTTATTGCAGCAGCAATATAGGCCTAATATCAATAGAATTATCCAAAACCATTATACATCTTTTCTCAAAATGAAATGAATATAACTGAGATAACATTAATGGCACATTGTATTTATTTCATTTGATTTGAGAACATTTGTATTTGCTAAGTTGTATGAATGTTCAACTAAATAATCAAATCAAATATTACATTGATGTTGGCCACCTTGGCCAACGTGAAAGGAGCAGAGGTTGGCCATTGAAATGTTATGTCCACTTTTGCCTACATGCCAACGTCTTTTCAGGAACACTGAGTTTGTGAGGTTTACTGGTGGCCATTTTGCCATTTGGAGCATTTTCACCCACCTATGTTTTTGTAGAAATATATTAATAAAGGGCCCTAATACTACCCAACACTGTTGTGAAACCTTCTGTTGCAATTTTCATAAGTGAAACCCTATTTCTACTGGGCTATATCGGCCTGTGCAGCATTTTTTGATAGAAAATGACTTCAAACATAGATGTCAAACTAAAAATCTTTGTACATGGGGACTTGGACATATGAACATATGGTGCTAGTAGGAGCCTAGATAAGACATTGCCTGTTCATGGCAGAGGCCATATTTAAATTTGACCTTGAAATGACCTTGAAATGACCTTTAAACATAAAAAGAACTAAAAAAATGAAATCCTCATACTCAAAAACATCAAATAATAGGTATTATACTTGAAAATCTAGTCAGTAGAAGCAAAGATATAGCACATTTTGTGTTTTGTGGCGGCCATTTTGAATTTTGCAGCTACCGGCCACCAGAGGGGTCAGCCAACTTGTAGCCAGCATTTTTTGAAAATCCCATGGCCTGCTCTAACACCATGCTAAATTTCAAAAATCTACCACCAAGTGCACCATTTCCAGTAAATTGAAGGATTTCCTCCCCAAGTAAAAAATTGTTCCCTCCATTTTCACGTCAATCTGTGTGCCTCTCAGGGTGGTTTTGAATTATAGCAATGGTCTTATTGCAGGCCAATTTCCCGAAAAACGTGCAAGAGTTGAGCTTGTGAAAAATAGTATGTTATTTCTAGGGTCATACTGCTTTAGTATGCAAAGAAAAACTTACCCCCAAGAGGTGGTCACGAAAACTCAAAAAAATGCCTCTCGGCCCACTGTCTATAGGGGTTCACTAACTACCCTGTACCCGGGGGTGTGAACCCTGTACAGTGGTTCATCATGGGGTGGATCGTCTGGGGTATACACTGCCTTCATTGAGTCTAGGTGTATTGAACCTGTTGTATGAGAGGTGCAATAACATAAAATGCACTGAATGAAGCACTCACTCATTCAACACACATATATACCTTACCTTCACAGCCTCAGATCAGACATGAATGGAATGTGAGTGATTGGACGCCTACTGCTCTTCCTCTCTCTCCCCCTCTCTCTGTTTGTCCGTCTGTCTCCCTCTAGCTCTCTGTCTCTGTCTCCCTCTATAGCTCTCTGTCCCCTGTCTCGCTCTAGCGTTGTATGTACCACTTAATAATGATGGAGTAATGAACCTATCAAAACGATAGCATTATAAGTATCGAGTTGAATAGTTTAATATGAACATTACGGACAATACGATCTTGCATAGTGCTACCACTACAAGAACTCTTTTCTCTTTCTCTCTCTCCCTTCTTCTCTTATCTCAATTTCCTGGGTATGATCATAAACTGCCTCCCTCTCAGCTCACCCGCCCTTGATATAACACTTCAAAGTGTTGATAAGGGCGTAAAGCAACCAATCTCACTCACTCCCTCCCTCTCAGCTCTCCCGCCCTTGATATAACCATATTAAATGTGTTGATAAGGGCGTAAAGCAACCAATCTCACTCCCTCACTCCCTCTCAGCTCTCCCTTAAAGTGCCTGGTCCTGGGTGGGACCTTAAAGGGCCTTTCTGTCTCTTTTCTCTTTCTCTCTCTCCCTTCTTCTCTATCTCTATTTCCTGGGTATGATCATAAACTGCCTCCCTCTCAGCTCTCCCGCCCTTGATATAACCATATTAAATGTGTTGATAAGGGCGTAAAGCCACCAATCTCACTCACTCACTCACTACCACTACGAGAACGACCATACTGGTAATACACCCGAGTATTTTACCATGTGACGGACAATTTACAAAAACAATACAACTTTCGGAAAGACTATAAGTTCTAAACGTTTCATGTCTCTGTCTCCGTCTGCCTCCCTCTGCCCCACAACCGTACTTGATTTATACTACTCTTTATTACACCCCTGTGCTGTTGCTTCCTATACCTTCAGCATTGTATGTCACACTTGGTCAAAGTGGTGCATAACATGTGAGTTATGTCACCCTGGGGACATACAACAAGTAGGTCCGCCCAAAACGTAAATTACTTCTTTTATTTTTAATTATTTATATTTTTTATTTATTAATGGGGTGTAATAAATATGGAACAAAGCTCGGGTGAAGTCTGTACACTTGTTAGTGACCTCGGGAGCACAGAAGATCTCGGGCTAACGCCCTCTAACTTCCTGCGCTCCCTCGGACAATAACAAGTGTACAGACTTCCCCCTTGCTAGGTTCCATCTATGTACCACATGCATACTTGATCAGTGACTGACGTAATCACATGTAGTAGTCGCCTTATACTTGCCCAAAGTATGTGTATTACCTCACCATCATACTCTTGTCATCATTACCTGTACTATTTGTATTACTCGTTACCATATGTACCACACTCTTGTTCACTATAAATAACCATTTCATTCCTACTTTCTAGCATAGTTAGTGTTTCGGTAGTTACAACTCAACTCCTAAGTTCTATAAGACGGCAATCCCCGGAAGAACTGGCATCAGTGTTTGTGTCAGAGGTGATCCACCATTGTAATAACAACGGCAATAAAGAATTTTTGAATTGAATTGAATGGAACTATCCAGGAAGACCTGGCTTCAGAGGATTAGTTTTCTATTCATGTACATTCATTTATTATATGTCAGCATGTGAATAAAAGTCTTTATATATATATATAGCTCTCTGTCTCTGTCTCCCTCTAGCTCTCTGTCCCCTGTCTCGCTCTTTCTGTTTCTCGCTTCTGTCTAGGCTCAGATAAGAATTATTTGTTAGGGATTGGACGCCTACTGCGCTAGTGCCTGTCCCAGCCCTGGAGTAGGCATCTTAATGGGATTATAATGGTATTTTTAGGTTTGGAGCGTGAGGCTTTCCCCCAGTTAGGAGGAACTCTCTCAGAATCTAGATCATAATTCTAAGATTCGAATCTGCTTTTTCAGTGGGTTGTTCAAAATGCTCCCTGTAAAAAGGAAACAAATTTAATCTCCCTGGCTAAATAAAAAAAATAATTCAAAAACAACTTATCTCACCGCCCCACGCCCGCCCTCACCACCACCACCACCACACACACAAGGTGCCTGGTCCTGGGTAAGACCTTAAAGGGCCTTTCTGTCTCTTTTCTCTGTCTCTCTCTCCCTTCTTCTCTATCTCTATTTCCTGGGTATGATCCCAAACTGCCTCCCTCTCTGCTCTCCCGCCCTTGATATAACACTTCAATGTGTTGATAAGGGCGTAAAGCAACCAATCTCACTCACTCACTCACCACACACACAAGGAATGATCAACTCTTCACAATCAAGATTCAATTGCGTCCGTTCAAGCAACAAGAATAAAATGGAGTTGATTCAAACCAACAAGAAAAAAAACCAATATGGGAGTTGCATGTGTCACTGCGCATGTCTACTCCAGTGCATCATGGGATGGATTCTGTTGAAATCTAACATGCAAATATTTGGCAAAATCTTATTGAAAATTGCAAGAATGTTTTTACTTATATCAGAGCTTGTGTAAATTATCTATGAAAACCTAATGCATGATGGGAAAGATGGAGACTTGACTTATGAAAACATGTATGACACATAGATATTGATATTAGAACATTGATAAATATTCCATGCTGAACATGGCATGTTTCCCATAGATTTTACACTGTACCATTAGTCCCATAATTCCATGCGAATCCAGATTCAAAATGGCGGCTATGCAAGTCCCCTATTGTGGAATCGGATATGAAACAAGACCCCTTAGACTAGAGATAACCATCAGCATATTTCTCAAATATCCTAACCAACTTTTTTCCTCAGCTTTCTTTGACTCAGACTTCTCATCTTCCTCTAACTTAGACTGTATTTATGATCGTATAATTTGTGTCCATATTTTGTGTGAATGAACGAATATTGAAAAAGTGTCTCCCGCTGAAGACAGACCATCAAAGCACATGGGCGGTGCGGTGCGGAAACAGAACAACGCTATTGAAACGCTGGGAATCGTTGGATTGCTTTTCATTTTGCTTGGATAGGGGGGTTTGCATGTGCCACTGCGCATGTCTGTTGCAGTGCATGCTGGGATATGAACAATAGGGGGTTTGCATATACCACTGCGCATGTCTGTTACAGTGCATGCTGGGATATGAACAATTGGGGGGTTGTATGTGCCACTGCACATGTCTGTTACAGTGCATGCTGGGATATGAACAATAGGATATGAACAATAGGGGGGTTTGTATGTGCCACTGCACATGTCTGTTACAGTGCATGCTGGGATGGATTCAGTTCAAATCTGACATTTAAATATTTCGTCACAAATGACCAGATATAGGCAGAATGAATACCGTAATTTTCTTGCCTGTATAAATGACCTCTACAATCCAAATGCATAATGGGAAAGCTGAAGACATGCGTTACACTATTATGCTTTCATTCATTTGAATTCTTTTTTTGCAATAACAATTAGACAGGGTCACAGCCTCTCAGTTCTCATGGGATTCTAATGACACTTTGCGGTTTGGGCCGGGTTTGGGGCAAGCAACCTCCCGAGCCAGGGCAGATTCAACCAATCTATGACTCAGGAACGCAGGACGCAAGGAGTAAAGCTCTGTTGGGGGAGGATGGGGGCAAGAAGCTTTCCCTCAGTTTGGAGGGACTCTCTCAACTCTGAGCCTGGACTGGAGAGTCTTTCCCTCAGTTTGGAGGGATTCTCTCAACTCTGAGCCTAGAATGGAGAGGCTTTCCCTCAGTTTGGAGGGACTCTCTCAACTCTGAGCCTAGACTGGAGAGGCTTTCCCTCAGTTTGGAGGGACTCTCTCAACTCTGAGCCCAGACTGGAGAGGCTTTCCCTCAGAATTCAGGCATCCAATGGAAGACCTATTTAGACGCATGTTTATTTAGATTATTGGACCACCTTATTGTAAAAATATCAGCAATAAAGAGTTCTTGAATTGAATTGAATTGAGTTTGGAGGGACTCCTTGAGCCTAGACTGAACATTTCTGACACTTCTGACTAATGGTCGTGGGCTGAAAGTAAAACTTATCCCCATCATTTATCATTTTATCATTTAAATTTGTATGATTGATATGAGGGAAACAATTCAATTGAGGTAACCTGGATAGTTTGTTTTAGTACGACACACAAGTGCTATGTGAGTCACATATTCATAATGGTGCACTTACAAGTCCCCTATTATATTTGCATTTCTTAATTTATTTTCTTGATATTTGAAATATTTTGTGTTCTCACAACCGCCCCAGGGATTTGTGTAATCCAAGCTGATCTGCGCGAAATCCGAACGATGTCGGAAGTTCATTCATACGAGCTCCACTAAAACCAGGCAATATATGGTGATCGCTACATACAGAAACTATTTCTACACGGATTACGTTGATATAACAGCCCAAGGACTTATGCTAATCACTTTTTAGGTAAATTTACGTGCGATTTATCCTAAAACTCAAAGTGTTGTACTTGCATGAGCGATATTGGGTTGATAGTACACATCCGCGCCATTGTTTGTGTTTGAACACTCACTGTCACAGTGAAGCATACATCTGTCAGACTGTCAGTGTGGTAAAATCCTGTGTCACGATGGCTGATTCTCCTCCTGAAGATGGTAGTAGAAAGAGATCTGCCACATCGCCTCTTGTAGACGACAATGCTGCTAAAACCAGAGTTGCTGTAGGGTCTCATTGCGAGTGTAACGTTTTCTTGAAAGAGATAGCAGTGCAGGGAAACGTCTGGGACAACGACTTGAGGAAATTATTCTCAGCCGCAAACGCCTCTGAGGAATCTCGCGTCGAGAGGCAAAAGGTAATTGACAGTATAATCTCTGAAAATAAAAATGACAAACGTCAGATAGCCACACTCATTGAAAAGTTGGACAAATATTCTAAGAAGCAAGATGTTCTTGAAACTGAAATAGCAAAATTAAAAGTGTCTACCGAGACAAAGTTTGAATTAGTGGAAAAAAATATTGAAGCTACCGAACGTCAGACACAATATAACAAGACGTCTCTACTATCGCAGAAGCAGGAAATAGACGTAGTAAAGCAACAGTCAAGAGAGTTGTATCTAGTGATCCAGCATGTGCACGAGGATAAGGATATTTCTGCTTATGACTTAGCTAAAGCCCTTATCGCCACTCTTCTAGACACAAATGAGGATCTAGTCGATATTGCTTACCGTGAAACAAGAAGTGGAGGAGGCCATGCACCTAGACCCTTAGTAATCAGGCTCTATAGTAAAAGAGCGCGTGATTATATTATAGGGCTGAAAACACCATTTAAAGACAACATGAAATTCGCACTAAATACCTGGCCCAATCGTCAAAGGATGTTCTGCCATGAACATTGCGCAGCTGACATAAAGCAGAGACGATCACTCATGCGTTTTGTCGCCAAAAACGCTATCGAACGTGGAGCTGATTCGGCGTCGACGGCGCCTAGAGGTGACAGGGTTCTAGTAAATGGCATCACATACAGCCAGCAGCAGCTTCAGTGTCTGAAAGAGGATTATAAGCCTGAGCAAGTGAAAATTGTAAAAGTAAAGAACGGTTTAGCGTTTCAATCAGAATACGCGTACTTAAGCAACTTTTTTTCCGCCAGATTCGAACACAATCGCTATCTCTACGACTCAGTTGAGCAGGCCTATGGCCACCAGAAGGCTATGTCACACGGTAAATCGGAGGTTGCTACGAACATTCTCCACAACTCCGACCCAAGAGAATGCAAGGCACTGTCAGACCGAGTAGAACGATCAAACGATTGGAAAGCCAGAGAAATCGATGTTATGACATTACTAGTTGAAGCTAAATTCTGTCAGAATAAGTTCTTAACTGACAAATTGCTTAAGACTGGTGAATGCAAACTAATAGAGGCGACGAACAATACCTTCTGGGGCACGGGAGCCCACCTAGGAGATCCAGCGTTGCATAGTGGAGAATGGAAAGGTATGAACCATCTAGGCTCCATTCTGATGTCCACACGTACTAAGTTGTCTCAGGCTCGTGCTAATGGTACCATCTCTACCCTTTGCGAAACCTCCAAGCTATCAAGAAGACAGAGGCGTGAATCCATGAGGGCGTCAAAAGCAGAGAAGAAGAAGACAGTTGCTGTAGCCTCGGGTAGTGGTGTTGATGTACACCGAAATGCCGCACCTACAACAGTGACACATAATCAATTCAAAGTACTGAACGCTCAAGCAGAAATAGACCGTACTGAGACGGACATTGAAGTGGATATTGACTCTAGTGTCGACTCAAATGATTCTTCGACTACAGCTGCATACCACTCTCTTAATACAACAAGGAGAAAGTACGAGCGTGATCCCAATGCGAGTACTGTTGTTTTTGACGAGATTCTAAGTAGGTCGAGAACCATGTTCACGCCCAAGGAGTTTTCAACACCCGCTCGTCCTATCTTAAAACCGGTTGTATTACCCAACTCTAATGACAATGCCGCCCCCTGATAGGTATTAGTGTCCACAACTATTTCACTTACCATATTATTGCATATATGTGTCCTTTATTGTACTTTGCTCCTGTTGTGTGCGACTTAGATGGTAAGATTCTCGAACAGCTGTTCACCAAAAACATGTCTGACGCCATACTGGTTCCGGTACACATGCACTGTGATGACCGATACTTGGAGTGTCGTAAACGAATACGATATATCGATCAGTTATAATTGGTCTTAAAATGATATAAATCTATCTTGTACACTCGTAAGCTCTTTCAGGCCATTTTCAAAATTGTTATTTTTTGTTTGCTTAACGATATCATTTCCCAATTCTGATGTTTGTTTTACGACATCTCCTGACCGCGTGACTGCGAACTGTGATGGCGGATCGCGGTAGGATTCCGGAGAGATTCACAAATTTGAAGTAGGTTTTTCGCTTATATCTTATTTATGCTCGGTTTATTTTTCTTGAAAGGGTGTCTGTATAATGTACTAGCCATATGTTGCCTGTGTTTGTTTTTTCGCAACTTGCCATAATGTATTTCATGTGTTTTGCTGTCGCCGACAACCATTATAGCCGGTGTACCTGGCATGAATGGCGAGAGTGGCTGTCACTTGTCGGTAAGGGATACCGCGAGTTGATCCTGTCACACATTTTGCGGGCTTATGCCCATCGATGTTTTTACTTATACTTGTTTTTAGCACATGAGACGTGTAAACGTTTTGTTCACTCAGTTAATCATGGTAGATAAAAATACTGAAGTGAGTGTGAGCAAAGGTCTAAAATATGTGCATGTTAATATTGGAAGTTTGTTGTTTAAAATTAGTAACCTACAAATGGAACTGTTGAATGGTTTGTATGATATAGTTAGTATTACAGAAACGTGGACAAACAATAACACCCCTCCTATGCTGCTGAAATTAAATAATTATGCCTCCAGCAGACAGGATCGTTATGGCGATCGGAGAGGTGGGGGGATAATGGTTTATTTTAGGAGTACCTATATCTGTGAGGAATTGGTGGACCTATGTGCAAATAACATAGACTATGAGGTATTGACTGTAAAGATCAAGGCAGGGAAGAGGAAACCAATTTTATTCATTACTGTTTATCGTCAGCCTAGGGGTAACCTAGCTGTGTTTACAGATTATATATGTAATCTGCTCGATAAAGCTGCTAAGTTAAAATTGGAAATAATTCTTGCTGGTGATATCAATATTGATATGATGAAAAAACATGATACTCATGTCAAGCGTCTTATTAATATAGGTAATCTACATGGTCTAACACAAATCATCTCTGTCCCTACGAGAGTGAATGCAAATACCTCTACGTTAATTGACGTAATATTTACTAACTGTCGATTCTTGGATAAGTATGGCATACTCGATGTGTATCTGAGCGATCATCAACCTGTTTATTGTACTCTAAAAAAGGGGAGTCTCTTAGAAGATCATGGTTCCTCACCTTATAGAAATACAAATAGACTGACTACACCTATGTTGAAAACTGCTTTGAATAATAAAGCGGATAGACGTGTTGATGACCAAGTGGGTCTAACAAGTTCAGATATGTGGTCATCCTTACATGACGACTATATTCAGGTATTGGATCATCTAGCCCCATTGAGACCACCGAAAAACAGGAAAATTAATAAACCTGGTTGTTCACATGAATTGAAATTGTTGATTAAAAGGAAGAACAAGGCTTTCAGGAAGGCTAGGAGATACTCTAATAATATGGCACTTTGGGAGGACGCGAAACGGCTTAAGAAACTAACAAAATCCAAAACTTTGAATGAAAAAAAAGCTTTTCTTACACGACAGTTAGAGGAAAACAGGAATAATCCAAAGAGGTTTTGGTCTATTTTACAAAGGGTCTACACTAATAAGCCTCCCTCTCCCAGATTGTCATTTATAAGGGATAGCACTGGTATCAAACTTTTTGGAATCGATGCTGCTAATATAGCCAATGATTTCTTTGGAGGTATTGGTAGTGAGAACTCAGATGCTCGAATAGTCTATAATAATCTTCCAAGTGTTAGTCACTTTGAGTGGAACGATCCCATTTCTAATAGAGATCTACATGACTCCATTTCTGACACTGACTTCACTAAATCTTCTTGTGTCGAGGGGATACGCTCAAATATCATAAAGAAGTTTATTGAAGCCGATGAGACTAACATTCTTGTACTTTTTAATGGTATCAAGACCACCGGTGTTTATCCCCAACAGTGGAAGGATGGTCTGTGTACTCTCTAGAAGAAAACAATTTGTTATCGAATATCCAACATGGCTTTCGACAGGGGTGTGGAACAGATACTGCTCTGAAAAAAGTTATAGATGATATTATGTACTATAAGGATCATTCAGTAAACTGTGCTGTCATCTTTTTAGACGTAGCAAAAGCGTTCAACAGCGTAAATATTCGTCTATTACTTAAAAAACTAAAGAACTTAGGTCTTGATGACTTGACACTAAAATTACTATCCTCATACTGTATTGACAGAACACAGCGCACTACTTTTAATGGATTTATATCGGATCCTTATATTATGAAGGCAGGTGTGGCTCAGGGGAGCATTTTGGGCCCATTAATGTTTATTATCTATATGAATGATTTGTGTAATGTTAGATTTCATGGAAGGGTTACTTTATATGCTGATGATTGTGCTATCTGTATGCCTATTATTAGTAAGGACTCTTTTTCGTTGTTACAACAAGATCTTAACTCGTTCAAAAACTGGGCGGATATCAACTTCCTAAAAGTAAACGAAAATAAAAGTAAGATCCTTATTTTTAGGAGTACGGTTGAAAATTACATAAAGAAACCTGTACCCGTTTATATGAATGGTAGAGAGGTTGAATATGTGGATGAATTCCAATATCTTGGCCTATGGCTAAACTCATCGTTATCCATGACAAAACAGTTAAATATTAACTATGGGATGGCGAGTAATTACCTGTGTCGTATGGTCAAAGCAAAACACCTACTAATAAGGAGAACATCACTTATGGTCTACAAAACATTTATTCTACCAATAATTGAGAGAGGGTGTATTTTTACCGATTTAGCTCCTAAAACGAATTATATTCGTATGCAGAAGCTACAGAATAAAGCCCTGTGTATAATATATGGTAGAAGAACCGCTAGAAATAATTTGTTTAATTTACATATCACCAGTAAGTTACTCCCTATCTCGAAGCGAAAAGAAATAAGATTCTTATGTTTGTTACCCAGATGCAGTGAATTTATCAACATAGATCACGGCCATAATCTGAGAAATGGTAGTAGAAGACATATAAAAGAATACAACTGGAAAAAGACCAGGTTGAGTAGAAGTTTTTTGGCCAAAGGAATTAATGCATGGAATAGGCTACCTGAGGTCATACGAACTGACATGGATCAAAAAAGCCTAAAATCTAGGGTGAAACATCTGTACCTAACTGAGTTTAGGAGGTCTGGAGTGGTGTCTTAACACTATCCAAAAAAATAGAAAAAGTGTGAGAAAATCGTGTAATGGTGTTTTTTGAGATGGTATAATATTGTAGTTATAGGTTGCTTTTTTTCTTTGAAACTACATGTTGTATAGTGATCATTATGTCATCAACAATGGAGTCTTGTCAGAACGAGTTATGAGTATAATCAGTAAGCCCACGATTATTAATGGTTACTCTGTAAGAGCACGACGTCTGTTTCTTTTCTTTGTTTTTTTCTTGAAGAACTCTGTAAATAATAACTGTTTTTAACACTCCCCGTCCCTTGAGACTGTGAAATGTATTTTACTCATGTATATGCCTTTATCCTCATATAATAATTGATTAAATTTCTAAATATTGTAGACTAGTGTAATCATATCAGAAGTATCTATGTTACTACTGTTGTAAATGTGCTGACATCTATTCTATTTTTCTTAAAACGAGTGAATGTATAAAATCTAAACCTTTTCTACTATTTAAATCAGGCTGTCCTGAGAATATTCATGCTCATTTGTGTGGAAATGTAATTGACCTGAATAAAATATTTTCTAAATCTAAATCATCCTTTATTCAACTGTGTTGAATCGTTCATCAAAAAGTCAACACAAATGGAAGTTTTTCACTGTCTTTTCATCAAATAAGCAAAAAGATTATTAAATCTTAACTCAGCGATCTAGTATATTGAAAACATGATATTCAAGTTTCCATGAAATGCATTTTCTTACATACAACCATTTAAAAAAATCACCAGTTGATTTTGAGTTTTTCATCATAGAAGCGAAAAGATCATTAAATCTTATCTTATGTTTATTATATTAAATTGAAATAATGATATCCAAGTTTCCTGCAGATATATTATCATACATTAAACCATTTAAATCATTCAAAAACAGTGGAATTTGCCGGATTCAATACATGGGTCAGATTTTCAGAAAATGTACAATTTGTAGCTGTACACATTTAGTAAATTCTGCTAAATCAGGCTGCACTTTGGCCAATACCAGGTAAATTCGAGTATATTCGGCATTGCATTGATTCTAGCAACGTGTTTGGTTGAGTTGAAATGTATTTAGAATTTTATTTTCGTCTGAAATGTGGTTTATTTGAGAAGATTGGTGAAGGTGAATTGTACATTTTCGGAAAATCTGACCCATATATGAGTCACTATAGAGTGTTTTTATATTTAATTGTGTTTACTTTATTGTATAAAAGTATATGATCTTTCACCCATAACTGACTCCTTACTGCTGCTATATTCGTGTCTTCTTTCTCTAAATAAATCAAGGTTAAAAAGCTGCCACCGCAATGTCTGAAAGAATGTGTTAGAAGAATGTGGGTCAGATTTTCAGAAAATGTACAATTAGCAGCTGTATACATTTAGTAAATTCTGCTAAATTAGGCTGAAATTTGGCCAATACTAGGTAAATTAGAGTATATTTGGCATTGTAATGATTCAAACAATCTGTTTGGTTAGGTTGAACTGTCCTCTGAACCTCATTTCTGTCTGAAATTTGGATTATTTGAGAGGATTGGTGAAGGTGAATTGTACATTTTGTGGTGACTTCACCCCTGTGTTGATCATTGCTTCATGGGTCAGATTTTCAGAAAATGTACAATCTACATTTCTACACATCTCTCAAATTCCGCTAAATTAGAGATGCAAATGATAAATACTGAGTATATCTGAGTGTATTCTGTATTGTATTAATTCAATAAATCTGTCTGGTTAATTAGGTTGAACTGAATTTTGAACCTGATTTTTGTCTTAAGTTTGAGTTATTTGCGAGAATTGATGAAGGCCAATTGTACGTTTTCTGGCGATCTGATCCTCATAGTGGTGACGGTGGGAATGTAGAGTTTTTACAAAAATCGTTGACAAAAAGAGATATTTTCTTGATCCTTTCTTTTCAAAATCCTTCTATAAATCCAAAAACAAAATGACAAAAAGTAAACTATTTAGTGTTTTGGTTTTGAGCCTCGGGGCTGCATTTAGAGTGCGGCAAAGAGAGGAGCTTTCATCGTTTATGAATTATGTGAAATGTTTATAATATGTAAATTTATTAAGTTGTATGTTTAAATGTTGTTTTTGTTCCATTTCAGGTAAGAACGGTTACATATTAACGGTGTTGAAAATCTTTCTTGACAAATTGGTGAGTTCTAACACTTTCTTTCTTTCTTTTTGTTTGAGGGGCAAGCCTCTGAGTGCGATACTTGTGGCTGTGTCCAAAATCACCGGAGTAAACGTATAGGGAATTAGGTAGCTTTATTATTAATGGTAATTGTTTAATGTATTGTGGTGCACCAGTCCTCCAATACTTCCTCCTTGCCACCACTACACCACCACTCTATACGCCACCACTATATATGGGTCAGATTTTCTGAAAATGTACAATTCAACTTCGCGAATCTTCTCAAATATCCCAAATTTCAGACGAAAATAAAGTTCAAAATACAGTTCAACCTATCCAAACAGATTACTAGAATCAATGCAATGCTGGATATACTCGAATTTACAAAGTATTGACCAAATTGCAGCCTAATTTGACAGAATTAACTAAATGTGTACAGCTGCCAATTGTACATTTTCTGAAAATCTGACCCATATAGTGGTTATACACTACCACTATGCAGTCTAAACAAAGCCTACAGGTAGGTCTAGGCAGGAATATATCAATAAGGTTGTACATGGGCAGCTGATGGTTCACATACAGCCTCAATAAGGCCTAAAATAGAATTAGATATTTTTCCTGGTCCCTGACCGACTGCAGACTCAAGCGTTTTTTAAGGCATTGAAAAAAAAGAAAAGTCTCTACCGACCCCCAAAAAATTAAATGAAAATAAATGGGAAAAAACCACAAGGGTTTCCCAAGCATCATCACAGTAGTGACTCTTAACACCGTGACAAGGTTTGCTATATATAATGGTCTTCTTGATTTCATATCACTGCTACCAAATAAACATCAAATTGATTATACATACAATAAGTGTTTCTGAGCCCTTCACCCCCACCCACCATCCCCTCCTCACGCCTAGAAAAAACCTTACCCTATTTTCTAAAGATGTCTTGAACCTGTCTAAAACATAAAAAAAAGTTAATTGAGCAGGAAAACGAACCTTTACCTGAAAAATCTTTGTTTGTTTTTTCAAAAAAGGTTACCTCCTTCGTATCTATATAGGTTTCCGCGGGTCTGAACCAGGAAACACACCTATTATTTGTCTGGCCTAACATAGAAAGGCCAAGTAAAGTAGGCCATGGTTTGGTGTAGCATATAAGGGCAGATTGATGTGAATTTGTAAGAGATTTATTCCTGCTACTGGTACACATGGTGAAGAACATTATAATGGCACCTCATAAATGGGTCAGATTTTTAGAAAATGTACAATTCACCTTCACCAATCCTCTCAAATAACCAAAATTTCTGACAAATACAGAGTTCAAAATACAGTTCAACCTAACCAAACAGATTACTAGAATCAATGCAATACCGAATATACTCGAATTTACTTAGTATTGACCAAATTGCAGTCTGATTTAGCAGAATTTACTAAATGTGTACAGCTGCCAATTGTACATTTTCTGAAAATCTGGCCCATGTGTGTATAGGTAGAGACCCACTCCCCGCCAAGCTTGGTGCATTTCTGAAAATGTGAGCCAAATGTGTTTGCTCAATTATGTAGGCCTATGTACAAAGTTACCTCGAAAATGAAAAAAAAAAAAAAAAAATGTATTATGACAAATAACTTTATTTAGTGCAGCTATTGTATAATTATATCACCATACGGTATCATCTTGAATCAAGTCAATAATATCGTAATATTTCTATATAATTTATAACTCATGTCATTTTTATTTCTGTTTTTTTGTTGTTATTAAACTGTATAAATTGCATCTAAATTAAAAGTTAATTATAATGCTCTCAGGCTGATACAAAGATCATCATCAGCGCCAGTAATATTCACAGTGAAATAGACTTTAAATTTAAATGATTCAAAATGGCGGCTATGCAAATCCCCTATTAAAAACACGTTTAACATGATACCGCCATGAATTATGAGTGAGACAATGAGGTATAACCCTATAGTTGCTGGGATGGATTCTGTTGAAATCTGACATACAAATATTTGGCAACATTTTTATCGAAAACTGGAAGTATGTTTTACCAATATCACAGCTTGTATAAATGATCTATGAAAACCAAATGCATGATGGGAAAGATGGGGACTTGTGCCATGGAAACATGTATAACACATGAATATTGATATTAGAGCATTGATAAATAGTCCATACTGAACATGACATGTTTTCTATAGATTTTAGACTGTACCATTAGTCCCATAATTCCATGCGAATCAATAATCAAAATGGCGGCTATGCAAAATGCCCTATTAAAAACAATAAAATGAACATGATACCGCCATGAATTATGAGTGAGACAATGAGGTATAACCCTGTAGTTGGCTGTAACCATGGCAGTCCATCAGGGTAGTCTGACAGCTCACTTATATAGAGGTCAAAGGTCATAGCAGATTATAAATACAGGTCAGATGTCATCAATTGCTCCTCCTCCTCGCCAGGGGAATTCTGTCGTCTATTTGGCGAGGACACGTCCAAATAAAATATCATTTAAATCACAACCACCACATGGGTGAAGGTGTCTGTAATGTACAATCGGCAGCTCTACACACCCAGTAGATTCTGCTAAATAAGGTTGACAAAATGTGTTTTTTTGCCGGAGCAAACTAGTCAATTCATATAAATATTTCTTTTAATTCTGATGTTAAGAAAAGGTTAGGTCTCCTTGTGAACTTCTGCTAAATTGGGCTGGAACCTCTTCCCCCTCCTGCTCCCCTTCCTCCTTCTCCCACCCTCCTCCCCTGCCTCCCCTGTTCCCACCCTCCTCCCCCTTCTCCCACCCTCCTCCCCCTTCTCCCACCCTCCTCCCCCTTCTCCCACCCTCCTCCCCCTTCTTCTACCCTCCTCCCCCTTCTCCCACCCTCCTCCCCTTCCTCGGCCCTCCTCCCCTGCCTCCCCTGTTCCCACCCTCCTCCCCCTTCTCCCACCCTCCTCCCCCTTCTCCCACCCTCTTCCCCCTTCTTCTACCCTCCTCCCCTGCCTCCCCTTTTCCCACCCTCCTTCCCTGCCTCCCCTTTTCCCACGCTCCTACCCTTTTCCACGCTCCTCCCCCTGCCTCCCCTCCTCCCCCTCCCCCCACCTTCCTCCTCTGCCTCCCACCCTCCTCCCCCTTCTCCCACCCTCCTCCCCCTTCTCCCACCCTCCTCCCCCTTCTCCCACCCTCCTCCCCCTTCTCCCACCCTCCTCCCCCTTCTTCCACCCTCCTCCCCCTTTTCCCACCCTCCTCCCCTTTTCCCACCCTCTTCCCCTGCCTCCCACCCTCCTCCCTTGCCTCCCCTGTTCCCACCCTCCTCCCCCTTCTCCCACCCTCCTCCCCCTTCTCCCACCCTCCTCCCCCTTCTTCTACCCTCCTCCCCTGCCTCCCCTTTTCCCACCCTCCTCCCCCTTTTCCCACGCTCCTCCCCTTTTCACACCCTCCTTCCCTGCCTCCCCTCCTCCCCCTCCTCCCACCTTCCTCCTCTGCCTCCCACCCTCCTCCTCTGCCTCCCCTTCTCCCACCCTCCTCCCGCCCTTGATATAACACTTCAAAGTGTTGATAAGGGCGTAAAGCAACCAATCTCACTCACTCACTCACCACCCTCCTCCCCTTCTCCCACCCTCCTCCCCTTCCTCGACCCTCCTCCCCTGCCTCCCCTGTTCCCACCCTCCTCCCCCTTCTCCCACCCTCCTCCCCCTTCTCCCACCCTCTTCCCCCTTCTTCTACCCTCCTCCCCTGCCTCCCCTTTTCCCACCCTCCTTCCCTGCCTCCCCTTTTCCAACGCTCCTCCCCTTTTCCACGCTCCTCCCCCTGCCTCCCCTCCTCCCCCTCCCCCCACCTTCCTCCTCTGCCTCCCACCCTCCTCCCCCTTCTCCCACCCTCCTCCCCCTTCTCCCACCCTCCTCCCCCTTCTCCCACCCTCCTCCCCCTTCTCCCACCCTCCTCCCCCTTCTCCCACCCTCCTCCCCCTTCTTCCACCCTCCTCCCCCTTTTCCCACCCTCCTCCCCTTTTCCCACCCTCTTCCCCTGCCTCCCACCCTCCTCCCTTGCCTCCCCTGTTCCCACCCTCCTCCCCCTTCTCCCACCCTCCTCCCCCTTCTCCCACCCTCCTCCCCCTTCTCCCACCCTCCTCCCCCTTCTTCTACCCTCCTCCCCTGCCTCCCCTTTTCCCACCCTCCTCCCCCTTTTCCCACGCTCCTCCCCTTTTCACACCCTCCTTCCCTGCCTCCCCTCCTCCCCCTCCTCCCACCTTCCTCCTCTGCCTCCCACCCTCCTCCTCTGCCTCCCCTTCTCCCACCCTCCTCCCGCCCTTGATATAACACTTCAAAGTGTTGATAAGGGCGTAAAGCAACCAATCTCACTCACTCACTCACCACCCTCCTCCCCTTCTCCCACCCTCCTCCCCTTCCTCGACCCTCCTCCCCTGCCTCCCCTGTTCCCACCCTCCTCCCCCTTCTCCCACCCTCCTCCCCCTTCTCCCACCCTCTTCCCCCTTCTTCTACCCTCCTCCCCTGCCTCCCCTTTTCCCACCCTCCTTCCCTGCCTCCCCTTTTCCCACGCTCCTCCCCATTTCCACGCTCCTCCCCCTGCCTCCCCTCCTCCCCCTCCCCCCACCTTCCTCCTCTGCCTCCCACCCTCCTCCCCCTTTTCCCACCCTTTTCCCACCCTCTTCCCCTGCCTCCCACCCTCCTCCCCTTCCTCGACCCTCCTCCCCTGCCTCCCCTGTTCCCACCCTCCTCCCCCTTCTCCCACCCTCCTCCCCCTTCTCCCACCCTCATCCCCCTTCTTCTACCCTCCTCCCCTGCCTCCCCTTTTCCCACCCTCCTTCCCTGCCTCCCCTCCTCCCCCTCCTCCCACCCTCCTCCCCATTTTCCCACCCGCCTCCCACCCTCCTCCCCTGCCTCCCCTGCCTCCCACCCTCCTCCCCTGCCTCCCACCCTCCTCCCCTGCCTCCCACCCTCCTCCCCTGCCTCCCACCCTCCTCCCCTGCCTCCTCTTCTTCCACCTTCCCCACCACTATGTTAGAAATAATAACATTGCATGGATGTATTCAAACGACCACTAACTGTTTGGCATGAAGAGACACTAGATTTGACTATAATAAACATTTTCATTCAAGCAATCCATATAAAGGTGCATCAGCTATATATTCTATATACCTATATGGGTCAGATGTTCAGAAAATGTACAATTCACCTTCACCAATGCTCTCAAATAACCCAAATTTCAGACAAAAATAAAGTTCAAAAAACAGTTCACCCTAACCAAACAGATTGCCAGAATCAATGCAATGCCGAATATACTCGAATTTACCCAGTATTGACCAAATTGCGGCCTAATTTAGCAGAATTTCCTAAATGTGTAGAGCTGCAAATTGTACATTTTCTGAAAATCTGACCCATATGGTTACACAGCTGTATAGATCTGTGTGTATAGAGCTGTACCTATAGATCTGTGTGTATAGAGCTGTACCTATAGATCTGTGTGTATAGAGCTGTACCTATAGATCTGTGTGTATAGAGCTGTACCTATAGATCTGTGTGTATAGAGCTGTACCTATAGATCTGTGTGTATAGAGCTGTACCTATAGATCTGTGTGTATAGAGCTGTACCTATAGATCTGTGTGTATAGAGCTGTACCTATAGATCTGTGTGTATAGAGCTGTACCTATAGATCTGTGTGTATAGAGCTGTACCTATAGATCTGTGTGTATAGGTAGAGACCCACTCCCCGCCAAGCTTGGTGCATTATTGGTACCTTGGATGTTACAGGCATCAGACATGTAACATTTAGAAAAATACTTTTTTCTTTTTTTTTTTTTTTTTTTTTTTAGAAAAATACTTGCGTTATTACCTCACAATTCGGGGCTTGTACCCACTATTTGACGCTGCATTTTTTGTTTTTGAAATGTTTGTTAATAGTTTGATAATAGAATATAGTTGCATTTCATTAATCCAGATATTCCACAAAAGTAGTCCAGTCAGGGTCACTAACCTGTATGGCATTAATAATAGCAACCCTTGATTTGACTGTAATAATGTAATATATACATATATATTTTCATTCAACCAATCCATATGCGGGTTAGATCGTCATAAAATGTACAATGGGTAACTGTACACATATTAAATTAGGCTGATAAATTAGAAATATTAGCTATATTTAGTATTGCGTTGATTTAAGACGTCTATTTGTTCATGTCAAACTATGTTTTGAACATTTTTCAGTCTAAATTTGGGTGATTTGAGAGGATTGGTGAAGGTAAATTGTACATTTTCTGGCCGACTTCCCCCTACAATCTGCCTCACATGTATACCTATAATATTAGGCCACAGCTGTACAGATCGTCAGACAATCTACAATGGGCAGCTGTACACATTTGTGATGTGTTTCTGGAAAATGAATCATAAGTCGCAAAAAATAAATTTTGAAATACCATTATATTTGAAAAGATGAGATCAAGCCGATTCTAATGATAGTAAACACTCTAATAATCTAATAAGTATTTCTAGATTTTAAGTTTGATATTTTCGTTTTTGAAAATAAAAACGTTTCCAATATTTCTGGGGGTCAATAAACAGTAAAGTAACTAAATGTAGTCTATATGAGAACCTTTAAAACGAAAGGATATACTACCTAGATTGTCCTGAGATTTAATACATCGATTGATATACCTATAAGTGATGAACCCTAAAAAAAATAGAATATTCCAATAATGTGATCTTGTGAAAAAAGCACTTTGAAAAATATCAATTTTGCGACTTATGACTCATTTTCCTGAAACACATCACATTTAGTCATTTTAGTCATTTTATTAGTCTTACATTTGTGATGTGTTTCAGGAAAATGAGTCATAAGTCGCAAAAAATAGATTTTGAAATACCATTATATTTGAAAAGATGAGATCAAGCCGATTCTAATGATAGTAAACAGTCTAATAATCCAATAAGTATTTCTAAATTTTAAGTTTGATATTTTCGTTTTTGAAAATAAAAACGTTTCCAATATTTCTGGGGGTCAATAAACAGTAAAGTAACTAAATATACTCCATATGAGAACCTTTAAAACGAAAGGATATACTACCTAGATTGTCCTGAGATTTAATACATCGATTGATATACCTATAAGTGATGAACCCTAAAAAAAATAGAATATTCCAATAATGTGATCTTGTGAAAAACGCACTTTGAAAAATATCAATTTTGCGACTTATGACTCATTTTCCTGAAACACATCACATTTAGTCATTTTAGTCATTTTATTAGTCTTACATTTGGGTTATTTGAGAGGATTGGTGTAGACGAATTGTACATTTTCCGGAGATCTGACTCGTAGGTCTATGTGTATATATAGAGACCCACTCCCTGCCAAGCCTGCTGCATTGTGTATACAATAGGTCCCGTCCCAGGGCCCCCTGCCAGCCCATTCTCTCTACTTATACCTCACCTAGCACCTATTAAATACTATATGACCCATATTAGGCTGGTTTTTTGTCCAGAAAATGTTTGGTGATGTGTAAAAAGATGTTAAATATCGTCATCATCGTCAGCAGTCTGGTAACATGTGAGGTTGTAGGGCAGCAGGGAACAACTGGCCGCAATCATAACAATTACTAAAAAATTACTTAACATTTTCATCAGATTTAAGTGACTTAGGAATCGCTGTTTAAAGTTGCCAATTAATCCATTATTGGTGATTAGGAAAAGTATAAACAGTAATCTAGGAACAGGAACTGGAAGAACTGAAATCAATACATGAAATACTTAACCATGAGAGTCCTTTTTTAAAAAAAAGAAACAAACACCCCTCCCCCCCAAAAAAAAAAAACAAAAAAAACAAAACAAAAAAAACAAAAACAAAAACAAACCTCAGTAGTAGCTGAACATGTTTTTCATCCTTTCCATATCCTACACTTGCTGTTGAGTCCCTATTCCCCAGCATTGGCTTGTTTTTGGGCATTCTGAGCGGACTCTTTAATGAAAGAGTCCGCTCCTAAGAGTCCTCTCAGATGCCTGGGCGGACTCTTTCATTAAAGAGTCCGCCTGACGGCCTTGGACAATTATATTCACTAAGAGAACAGTGTCGCGTCCTCTATCCTACACCTATCAAATACTATATGACCCATATTAGGCTGGTTTTTTGTCCAGAAAATGTTTGGTGATGTGTAAAAAGATGTTAAATATCGTCATCATCGTCATCAGTCCGGTAACAAGTGGATGATTATACTGTCCTTAAAGTGCCCTCCTGTCTCTTTTCTCTGTCTCTCTCTCCCTTCTTCTATATCTCTATTTCCTGGGTATGATCATAAACTGCCCCCCTCTCAGCTCTCCCGCCCTTGATATAACACTTAAAAGTGTTGATAAGGGCGTAAAGCAACCAATCTCACTCACTCACTCACTCTATCCTACACATAGAAAGGTGTTTGGTTATGGAGAGGGAAGAGCAAAGTAGTGTTTGAGTAGATTGGTCTGTTGCTATTAGTTCGGTAGAAACAGGACAGGTGGCGGCACTGGCTAGACCCTGGTAATGTTTTGTGATCCTTCATTCCCCGCGTCCTGGTTGGTGAAGGTTTTTCTTGCGTTCTGAAGATAGATCGAGCTTGTTTGGATCACTTTTACAGATTTATCTGAAATACATTGACATATTTATAACAATCTCTGTTATAATGAAACGTTTGCCAATAAGTTTCACCTTTAGACTTAAAGAATTAAGAAATGCTACACAAAGGTTACAAAATGTTAGGCTCTGCTACTACAGGTTATATTATACAACTATATATCAGTATACATCATAACTATTAAAACACTTCAAACATTGTATTCTTTATGTAAAGAGTCGCATTTGATCCGTGATTATGGTTTGAGTGTAAATGTTAACCTACTAGTGGTTAAAGTAAATGTTAACCTAATAGTGGTTAACCCTGACTTCAAATTTAACTTTCCTTAACTCAAAAGGTATTTTCTGGTGGCTTCTGACATTACCAGTTGTGCCTAGATGTACATTTGGGTGAGATCGCCAGAAAATGTACAATTCACCTTCACCAATCTTCTCAAATAACCCAAATTTAAGACGAAAATACAGTTCAAATTACAGTTCAACCTAACCAAACAGATTGCTAGAATCAGTGCAATGCCGAATATACTTTAATTTACTCCGTATTGGCCAAGTTGCAGCCTAATTTAGCAGGATTGACCAGATGTGTAGAGCTGCCAATTGTACATTTTCTGAAAATTTGACCCATTTACAGGTAGTTCACCCCGTATAGAAACCTCCCTATAGTAACTGGTGAATACAGCTATAGTGGGTCAAGTCTCTAGAAAATGTACAATTTACCTTCACCAATCCTCTCAAATAACCCAAATTTCAGGTGAAAATTAAGTTCAAAATACAGTTCAACCTATAGCCTAACAGATTGCTAGAATCAATGCAATGCTAAATATACTCGAATTTACCTAGTATTGACCAAATTGCAGCCTAATTTAGCAGAATTTACTTAATGTGTAGGGCTGCCAATTGTACATTTTCTGAAAGTCTGGCCCTAGTATGGGTTGAGTGTAGAGGAGTGGATGATTATACTGTGTGTCTGTAAGTGACTACTGGGGCCTGGGAGACTCACACATTTCACACGCTTCTTCACACTCACTCTCTCTATGGAAAGCCAAATGTTAACTTTAAGGCCGATATTCACTTGCAAGTTACTTGTTAGAGGGAAGGCGGAAAGGCCAGATGCTTTGGTCATTAAAGTGTCATTATGTGCCGTCTACCTGATATGGAAAATGGACCGCTACAGACCAGTTAGATAGAGTGATATAAAAAAAACCCACAAAAATAGGTTGTCTGTAAGAGTAAAAAGCTATATCTTGACCGTCGGCACCCTTCCGCTTTTTTCCTGGAAAAAGTTAAAATCACTTGTATTAACAATCAAACCAGGTGCACCTCCGTAATGGCTTCCTAGATTATAAGTTTTGTCCCACCACTGGTTCTCCAGTTGTTCTCCACATTTTTCCTGGTGACAGTTTTTCTAAATACCAAAAACAGTCCTTCAAACATGTTTTATACACTTCAGTTTAGTGCGATTTTGTAATCTGTTCTCAACACTTACACAGTCTATAATAATCCATTGGATGGTTTACGGCCGGGATGGACTATGGCGCTATGTTACACGGTTTGTTCAGGCCAAACCTATAGTTCACACACATGTCAACAGGAACGCCACCTCATCATACCACTATGAGCGCCACCGCTAGTGCTGGGTGCAGCTGCACCGAGGTGCAGCTGCACCGAGGAGCGGCTGCACCCAGCTATTACACATTTAACAAACCAATATTTAGCTATGACGGAGGAAGAGCAGGGTGGGGGGAGGGCATTGTCATTGAAAATGAGAAAAATAACCTCTACTCTAGCAGACACACACTTTCTGAACATTGCCTCGCAGAGGCGAAAGTGTTGAACTGGCTTTCCATAGCCAGACTGCTACACTTGCTCCCTGTGGTATGTCTACATGTGTGGATTGGTGGGCACATATTGTAAATAGCAAGATTACCATGGTTACTGACAATTAGCACTACAATACCACAGGTGGTGGAGCTACTGGAGGTGGGGGGGGGGCAGTGTGGGGGAGATTCTTGGCTGGGACCTTAAGTGTCTTTGCCAAGGTAACTCGTATTTAAAGAGTAGTGGGTAGCGGGGGGGGGGGGCTCCCCTTGATATTGGCACAATTGAAAATGACGATATCACTGTTCTGTAATGTATTTAATCCTAGCCCTCTTAACAGCTGTTTTAAATAATAATCCTTTACATTAATTGTAGTAAGTCATATTCTAGAAGTGGTCCTTGATTTTCACTTGATTTACACTTGATGTTCTATAGGAAATAGTTGAAATGTTAATTAAAATCATAAATAGATTGGTTATAAAATATCCGGTGCTCTCTCTCCCTGCTCTCTCTACGTTCCCACTCTCACTCCCTCCCCCTCTCTCTCTCTCCTCTCCCCTCTCCTCTTTCTTCTCTCTCCCTCTCTCCCCCCTCTCTCTCCTCTCCCTCTCTCTCCCTCTCCCTCTCTCCCTCTCTCTCTCTTTCCCTCCTCCCTCTTTTCTTCCCCCTTTCTCCCCCCTCCCCCTCCCCCATCTCTCACCTGACAGAATTTCCTGGCCCTGTCTATGTGACTAGGAAACAGTGTAGAGATCGTGGAGATGTACACAGAGAGATGGGGGCTGGAGATACAGAGAAACTACAAGGCTATGATGTTAACTCTTCTCTTATAAGGGTACAGTACTCAATGTAATGGCAAACCACAATGTTAGAAGTAAACACATTCTATTTCTGTATATATTTTTTTAAAAAACTTTTTTCATCTTTTTTAACCATTATTTCGTCCATGTCTAATCATACACTTTCACTTGATATGAAATTGTTTTTCGTTGCACCCTGTGTACTATTTACTATCGTACTAATATAGAATTAGAGCTGTATGACTCCAGACTGTTCAATATTTAGGTGTGTTTTTTTATAGTTTACACAATCAAGAGTGGGATAGTGCTGATGATAGGAATGTTATTATTACCCTCTATAGACTATAACATATTGTCATAATATCATATTGTAGTACTTGATCCGAAATGATCTGAATGGAGTCGGTTCAGTTAGCCGAGTGGGCCGGATTCACTCGGATGGTTTTGTGTGGGAACCGAATGTGTTTACTACTTTGTGTACTTATCAATATAATAGGTGTCGCTTGTATGTGTTGGTGTGCATTTTTATTATTTTTCATTCTATATGACAGTGTGTCCTGTGTCTGTGTATTTGACTACCATTTGCCTTATTGTATTATTATCATGAGTTTCCATTGAGTCAGCCGACTAGAGGTTGGCGAATGTATCCGAGAATACATGGTCATCCCTGAGCTTGTGGGGCAATAAACTCAGCAGCTGGCAAGGACCGACAGTTCCTGTGTTTGTGTTGTTTGATTGAAGTAGTTCATAGTCGCTGAAGCTTTCATCGGACATTACAATATTATATATCATTGCGATCCAATATATCACACATTACTTTAGCTTCATAAACTCTTATTACTTCTAAGTTCAACAGTCAAGCTTTTCATAGCTAAAACGTTTTCATTAAAAAAGTGTTTTCTCTTTAAAATGTCCTTGTCAATGAGTGGTGTGTAGGTGTGCTGTGTAGTACTATAGGCCCCCATGCTGGGTCTAGTTGGCCCCATCATGTTCTCCTCTACCTACTCTTACTGGAGTATATAATATATCTGTAGTATAGGATTGTAGGGATATTGCCAATTGATGGTCTTTTGGCCCCTGCTATTGCAACACTGCGAAGTTGTCAGAAAATGTACAATTCGCCTTCACCAATTGTCTCAAATAAATCAGATTTAAAATAAAATGAGGTTCAAAATACAGTTAAACTAAATAGAACAGCTATTTCCGAATCGCCCCAATACCAAATATACTAACGAATTGCTAATGTTGTCATTTTGCTATGCTTATTTAAGCTAGTTTGGAGGCCCACCACCTGTACATTGCCTAGGCATACGCCTGTCGCAGACCTATACTTCGTATAGGTGTTGTATGCTACGACTAATTTAAGCAGAATTGACGAAACGTGTAGAGCTGGCAATTCTTTTTGTACGAATTTATTTATTCAGGAATTTTAACATATTAAATCATCCGTACATGTTTTCCATTCTGCCCTGAGAGTATAAACATTTGCTCTAGTTAAATACACACTGTGTTGCTATTATAATGAATACGGTAGATGGACCATGCTATAATTATGATGTATACGGTAGATGGTAGATGGTTCATGTTATGGCTTACTATTGTGCACATAATGCACCCCACACGCATAGGCCGCCCCTAGTGTGTCTCTGCTTGGCTCAGTCTCATGTGGGTCAGATTTTCAGAAAATGTACAATTCACCTTCACCAATCCTCTCAAATAACCCATATTTGAGACAAAAGTGAGCTTCAAAATGCAGTTTAACATAACCTAACTGATATTTTAAATCAATGCGATACCAAATATCCTCAGATATATACCTGGTATTCATCATTTTTCAGCCTAATTTAAGAGAATTTCCTAAATGTGTAGAGCTGTTAATTGTACATTTTCTGAAAATCTGACCCATATACACATGGGCCTTGTGGCCACAGCATGGACATTCTAGCAATAAACACACACTAAATTATAGAAATAATAATGCTTGAACTAAAGTTCAATATCCTTTCATTCATACAGAACATGTTATCAGTTTTCCTGAATCGAAACATACTCACAATAGCTTATATATATGTATTTTTTGGTAAAAATAAAATAAAAATGGATGAATTGACTAATTGTAAATAGTTTGTGAGCTTAACCACTGTGTACGTTCATCCAGACCGAGTATTGTGAAGGTGAGAGGTGTGTTGGTGCTAACCCTGCCCTGGCAGCCACAGGGAGACAGTCTTACACTGGATATAGACCTATTTATCTTATATCTTTACTCAAGGATCTATGCACTCTAGGTCCAAACCCTCATATCAGATAGTCAGATAGTGATTGGACGACTACTTCGCTAATCAGTTTCCTGGCCTAGAACTAGGAGTTTTAATTGGAATATTAGACAGCATGGACTTATTTGTCTTATATCTTTACTGGAGGATCTATTCTCAAGTGGTTACTGTGACAAGAGGGACATTGATTATGAAACAATAATGTATACCATCGAACGAAAAAGATCTCGCTCATCTTTTCAATTTGGAGAATTGGAGTAATTTATGTTGGTATAAGTGTGTGATGATTATGGCTGCACTTTGATTTGGAAAATATTCTATTCACTCTAGGTCCAAACCCTCAGATAAGAATGGTATGTCAGTCATTGGACGTCTACTTCGCTAATCGTTTTTCCTCGCCTAGGACTCGGCGTTTTGATGGGAATATAATGGCATTGTGCTGTCGTAATGGAATTATAATGGCACTTTGCGGTTTGAGGCGAGAGGCTTTCCCTTCGTTTGAAGGGACTCTCTAAACTTTGGGCCTAGACTGTGACAAGAGGGACATTGATTATGAAACAATAGTTTATACCACCTAAGGAAGAAGATCTCATTCATGTTTTCAATTTGGAGGATTGGATTAATTTATGTTGGTATAAGTGTGTGATGATTATAGCTACACTTTGATTTGGAAAATATTTTATTCTGGATATAAATCGCATCAGATGCTATTCTCATCCCAACCTGAGTTGTTTGGCGTACCACTGGATTAAGTAGATTGTGTCAGGATGTTAATGGAGACTTCATTTTTGTACATTGTGTTTGGAGTACAGTGGAACCTCACATAAAGACCACCTAATTATAGAGACCACCCCTCTATTAAGACCAGTTTTACCAGTCCCGAATTATTCCCTCTTATTAGATTTAGAGCCCTCGAGACCAGCTCGCTATGAGACCAAGAATCATTCAGTTCCAACGGTGGTCTTAATAGAGAGGTATTTTTTTAATAACTATGTTTTACCTGATAATTCTTTTCGGGAGGTCTACACATTTAACGAATTATGCTAAATTTAACTGAAAAATGGTCAATAATAGGTACATCTGAGTATATCTGATATTGTAGTGATTCACAAAGTCGGTTCGGTTAAACTGCATCTTGAATCTCATTATTGTCATAAATTTGGGTTATTTGAGAGGATTGCTGAAGACCAATTGTACATTTTCTGGTGATTTCACCCTAATAGCAGTATATATGGGAATAATAATATCCAGGAAAACTATATTATAACTTCAGCACATCATTATTTGTCGCTCGTCCCGAAGCAGGTCCCGTTTAGAGAAAGTAATCTTTCTAAAGAAATCGTTGTCTTGACACCCCTTTTCCACCACTGCTCCTACTTTTTGGCATATTTCTCTACAATATTTTGGCAGGGTCCTTAATTGTCCATATAATTTGCATTAAATTGAATACATAATATATACTTATGGCGGCTAGCTCCTTTCAGTACGACTGGCCCCCGTCCATGTTTTTGTAACATTTCAACCAAGCGGAACTTCGACATTCTTAAAATTGTAAAATAAAAAAGAAAGAAAAAGGTGTTGCGAGGAGTTTGGTATGTGGGGTGAATGGGGATTGTGCACCTTGATCTGTGGGAAGGGAGGTGGGGGTGGTGTATAACTGAGGGGAGAAAAGAGCACGAGACAGTCAGGTTCAGAAGGCAGTTTAACACTTTAGCCTTAGTCTTAGCCTTGCGGTTAAGCTTATCGCTAGATGTGGTATCGAGGAATGTGGGTGTCTGGATAGGACTGGAGAGAAGGAGAGGGGGGTTGGATGAGTAGGAGGGGAGTTGAGAGGGAGAGGACAGGGAGATAGAGGAGAGGGAAGGAGAGGGATAGTCGGGAGGGGGAGAGTGTGTGTGTGTGAGAGAGAGAGAAAGAGAGGGGGGTATTTTACTGAGGGGAGAAAAGAGCAAGACAGGGAGGTTGTTGAATGAGGAGAGGGTGAGTTGAGAGGGAGAGGAGAGGGATATAGAGCAGAGCAAGGGGGAGGGTGAGAGAAATGAGAGGGGGAGGTAGAAAGAGGGAGAGAGACACACACAGAGGGGGAAGAGAGCGAGAGATAGGGAGGGAGGAGAAGAGGGAGGAGGAGAGAAGGGATCGAGTAGAGAGAGAGAGAGAGGGAAGGGACAGAGAGAAGAGAGGGAGAGGGGAGAGAGACATATATTACATAGGGAAACATAGAGATAAAGAGAAGAGAGAGGGAGGGGGGAGAGAGACATATTATATAGGGAGACAGAGAGTAGAGAGAGAGAGGGAAGGGACAGAGAGAAGAGAGGGAGAGGGGAGAGAGACATATATTACATAGGGAAACATAGAGATAAAGAGAAGAGAGGGAGGGGGGAGAGAGACATATTATATAGGGAAACATAGAGATAAAGAGAAGAGAGAGGGAGAGGGGAGAGAGACATATTATATAGGGAGACAGAGAGAAGAGAGGGAGAGGGGAGGGACAGAGAGAAGAGAGGGAGAGGGGAGAGAGACATATATTACATAGGGAAACATAGAGATAAAGAGAAGAGAGAGGGAGGGGGGAGAGAGACATATTATATAGGGAGACAGAGAGAAGAGAGGGAGAGGGGAGGGACAGAGAGAAGAGAGGGAGAGGGGAGAGAGACATATATTACATAGGGAAACATAGAGATAAAGAGAAGAGAGAGGGAGGGGGGAGAGAGACATATTATATAGGGAGACAGAGAGAAGAGAGAGAGAGGGGAGGGACAGAGAGAAGAGAGGGAGAGGGGAGGGAGACATATATTACATAGGGAAACATAGAGATAAAGAGAAGAGAGAGGGAGGGGGGAGAGAGACATATTATATAGGGAGACAGAGAGAAGAGAGGGAGAGGGGAGGGACAGAGAGAAGAGAGGGAGAGGGGAGGGAGACATATATTACATAGGGAAACATAGAGATAAAGAGAAGAGAGAGGGAGGGGGGAGAGAGACATATTATATAGGGAGACAGAGAAGAGAGGGAGAGGGGAGGGACAGAGAGAAGAGAGGGAGAGGGGAGGGAGACATATATTACATAGGGAAACATAGAGATAAAGAGAAGAGAGAGGGAGGGGGGAGAGAGACATATTATATAGGGAGACAGAGAGAAGAGAGGGAGAGGGGAGGGACAGAGAGAAGAGAGGGAGAGGGGAGGGAGACATATATTACATAGGGAAACATAGAGATAAAGAGAAGAGAGAGGGAGAGGGGAGAGAGACATATTATATAGGGGGACAGAGGGAGGGGGGAGAGAGACATATTATATAGGGAGAGAGAGGGAGGGGGGAGAGAGACATATTATATAGGGAGACAGAGAGAGAGGGGGAGAAAGTGGGGTGGACAGAGAGACACTGACTATATCTTGTAGAACCAATGTAGAACTATGAGTTGACTTTGGTGACGGAATATATTGTTTAAGTTAGAAATATAAATATAAATCCATTCGTCTATTTCTATGGAAATATAACTGACATATTTCTAGCAAGCAGTTTAATACAGGCAACTGGAGATATTACCTTGTGGATACCAACAGCTGATGACTGGTACCCCTGGTGCCCTCTGCTGTATACACGGAGAACTACATGTATGAGGAGTCCAGACTTACCAACTTTTAGTCTTTGATTCTTAGTGTTTCATTGGAACAATCCCATTCTAACGGAGTATCTGCATTCAAGGATAACAGAGTGCACTGATAACATTCGAGGTGTTTTTATCTTTTGACTTCATTACTCCTGTTCCATGAAACAGTTTCTAATGAAAAGAAAAAAACTTTCAAAGAAAAAAATCTTCAAGCTTTCCCTCAACAAATTAACCGATGCCTCGGTAGGGAATCTTCTGCTCATGATAGGACACATACATAATCAGTCTAGGCTCAGTGGTGAGAGAGTCCCTCCAAACTGAGGGAAAGCCTCTCCAGTCTAGGCTCAGAGTTGAGAGAGTCCCTCCAAACTGAGGGAAAGCATCTCCAGTCTAGGCTCAGTGGTGAGAGAGTCCCTCCAAACTGAGGGAAAGCCTTTCCAGTCTAGGCTCAGTGGTGAGGAGTCCCTCCAAACTGAGGGAAAGCCTCTCCAGTCTAGGCTCAGAGTTGAGAGAGTCCCTCCAAACTGAGGGAAAGCCTCTCCAGTCTAGGCTCAGTGGTGAGAGAGTCCCTCCAAACTGAGGGAAAGCCTTTCCAGTCTAGGCTCAGTGGTGAGGAGTCCCTCCAAACTGAGGGAAAGCCTCTCCAGTCTAGGCTCAGAGTTGAGAGAGTCCCTCCAAACTGAGGGAAAGCCTCTCCAGTCTAGGCTCAGTGGTGAGAGAGTCCCTCCAAACTGAGGGAAAGCCTCTCCAGTCTAGGCTCAGAGTTGAGAGAGTCCCTCCAAACTGAGGGAAAGCCTCTCCAGTCTAGGCTCAGAGTTGAGAGAGTCCCTCCAAACTGAGGGAAAGCCTTTCCAGTCTAGGCTCAGAGTTGAGAGAGTCCCTCCAAACTGAGGGAAAGCCTCTCCAGTCTAGGCTCAGAGTTGGGAGAGTCCCTCCAAACTGAGGGAAAGCCTCTCCAGTCTAGGCTCAGAGTTGGGAGAGTCCCTCCAAACTGAGGGAAAGCCTCTCCAGTCTAGGCTCAGAGTTGAGAGAGTCCCTCCAAACTGAGGGAAAGCCTCTCCAGTCTAGGCTCAGAGTTGGGAGAGTCCCTCCAAACTGAGGGAAAGCCTCTCCAGTCTAGGCTCAGAGTTGGGAGAGTCCCTCCAAACTGAGGGAAAGCCTCTCCAGTCTAGGCTCAGAGTTGGGAGAGTCCCTCCAAACTGAGGGAAGGCTCTTCAGTCTAGGCTCAGAGTTGAGAGAGTCCCTCCAAACTGAGGGAAAGCCTTTCCAGTCTAGGCTCAGAGTTGAGAGAGTCCCTCCAAACTGAGGGAAAGCCTTTCCAGTCTACGCTCAGAGTTGAGAGAGGCTTTCCCTCAGTTTTCTCCAGTCTAGGCTCAGAGTTGAGAGAGTCCCTCCAAACTGAGGGAAAGCCTCTCCAGTCTAGGCTCAGAGTTGAGAGAGGCTTTCCCTCAGTTTTCTCCAGTCTAGGCTCAGAGTTGAGAGAGTCCCTCCAAACTGAGGGAAAGCCTCTCCAGTCTACGCTCAGAGTTGAGAGAGGCTTTCCCTCAGTTTTCTCCAGTCTAGGCTCAGAGTTGAGAGAGACCCTCCAAACTGAGGGAAGGCTCTTCAGTCTAGGCTCAGAGTTGAGAGAGTCCCTCCAAACTGAGGGAAGGCTCACGCTTCAAATCGCGTCCTATAGACATACCAATTACCATTATCTGATCGTAGAAGCTGTGAGCCTAGACTGTAATGAATATATGGACATACCACAACATATGGATCTATAGATATAACCCCTGCTACAGAGTGGATATTAGTAAAATGACCTGATGTTAGGACTGCGGTCTATAGATGAGACGACTCTATGGCGGAGTTTCTCCCTCAAGGTCACGTCATCATCTTCCTTCCTCGAGGAACATGCCAGCATTGAGGTGAGGTGTGCTGGAGCTTATGGGTGAAATACAATACAATTCAATTCAACATATCATTTATGCACTTGTCAATTACCCCCACCCCCATCCCCAGGGGATATGGGGGAATATCCTGGGCATTTGGGGAAATATGATGACATCCCCCCGTCCCAGGGCAAGAAAATTGTATAAATTCCCAGACCCTATGGGGCTAATTTTTTCATATTGTTATTGCAAATAAATTTTTTTTAAAATATAAACCCTGGCGAACATTCACCACTGCGGTAAACCAAGGGAAATCCCCGCCTGGGTCGGGGCATATTTTCTTGGACATTCCCCTACCATTTCCCCTTACCACCGGGGCTTGGTGGGGGGCGGGGGTGGGTGGTTGCAATTGACAAGTGCATTATTTGGATATATCCTGGGGATTTGGGGAAATATGATGAAATCCCTGACCCCCAGGGCAAGACATTTGTGCAAATTCCCCGACTATGAGGCTCATTTTGTCATATTATTATTGCAAATAAAAATTATAAAAAGTATAAAGCCTGACGGACATCCCCCCAGTTTGATACTTCGGTAAATTAAGGAAAATCCCCGCCTGGGTCGGGGCGTATTTTCTTGGATATCCCCCTACCATTCCCCCTTATCCCCGGGGGTTGGGGGAGGTGGGGAGGGGAAGGCTGCAATTGACAAGTGCATTATTTGCACCTAAAAGTGTACAAAAGAGGGACAATCATCTGAAATGACTTACATGTCATGACTCTCAGCTTGTAACAAAATGCAAAATGTTATTGCCTTCTGGCCAGCCTAAAAAAATCTGACATTATGATAATCTAATGTCTTTAATAACTAACAGCATATTACTTAATGTCTTATATTACAATTTAATAACCTCATTCTGTTCAACGCTCATGTTTTTCAACCCTCATCTGACCATATCATGTATTCCATTACTTTTACATATAATTTATTTTCATGTTCGTGTTGTAACTTCTGTAATTAAACAAATCAAGTAGGTAGATGGCACCCGGTGGAAGAACTACTTAGACCCTGTCTATATAGACTACCGAATTACCACATTGTATGTAAGATCGTAACGCAACAAAGAATACTTGAATTGAATTGAATTGAACATGTCTCGCAATGTTCCTAGACTACTAAACCTAAGGTTAATTTTGTAAGATTTCTTTTGTCTAATAGGGGCAATCATACATCGATGTACGTAATTCATCAAATGTAATTGATATTGAAAGACTAAACATAAAATGGTGCAAATCCTGCTTTACAGATGCACAAAGAAATTGTTTGCTTAGTCGAGGATTGGTTGGATTTATCAAATTAGTGTTATTTATTTAGGGCTGTATGAGGCTAAGGGTTGAAGCACCCCCCCCCCCCGGGGCTAGTGTAATACTACCTTCATCCCTCTCCCCCCCCCCTCTATAATCCACGCTAGGATTTATATAATCCAAAAGGCATTTTGCAGAAGGGTCAGATTTTCAGAAAATGTACAATCGTCAGCTGCACAGATTTGGTAAGTTCTGGCAAATTAGAGTGGAATATTTCAAATGCTATGCATATCTAAGTATCTTTGGCATTGCGTTGATTAAAAGTATGTCTTTCTTTTTTTAAAACTGCATTTTGAACGTAATTTTTCTCTTAGATTTGGATTATTCAAGAGGGGTGGGGAAGGTGAATTGTACATTTTCAGAAAATTTGACCCAGTCTAATCTGTTTTCTTTGGGAATTGATGGTTACAATGTAATTTTATCTTTCCAAAGGTATCATGTATGGATCAGATCTTCAGAAGATGTACAATTGGCAGCTGTACACATTTAGTAAATTCTGTTAAATCAGGCTCCAATTTGGTCAATACTAGGCACATTCAAGAATATTCAGCATTGCATTGATTCTAGCAGTCTGTTTGGTTAGGTTGAACTGTATTTTGAACTTTATTTTCGTTTGAAATTTGGGTTATTTGAGAAGATTGGCGAAAGTGAATTGTACATTTTCTGAAAATCTGACCCGTATAATATATGGGTCAGGTCGTCAAAAAATGTAGTCGCCAGCGGTACATGTTTTGATGTTTGTAGGGTGGAATGTTCGGTAATTGAGTAAATTCTGTTAAATTAGCCAGTTACAGTGAATTAGACTGAAAATGATACAAATTTGGTGTATATCGGTGTATATTTGGTGTTAATTTGATTTAAAAGAAAATGTGTTTGATTAGGTTGAAATGCATTCTTCAGAGATGAAAGTGTTCAGTCTTCAGTATTTCTACTGAAACCAGTATTTTTGAAAACTTAAAACAAAATCCCCCAAATTCCTTAATAATTGTGTTAAAAAACAACCCCAAAAACCACGGAATTCGCCATTCCAAATGGTAACAGATTGTATAATAGTGGTAGCGTACAAACTATAGGTAGTAGTATATGAGAAAGGGGTGTGATAACGGCTACAACACAATCTGGATGCATTGCGTTGAAGAATTGTGGATCAATTGTGGATCATTTGTGGATCAAATGGCGGAAGGTGGGTTCCCATTAGAACAAACAATGTTGGTTTTTTACCTAACAAAAGGCGTTTTCAGTAGCTGTCATGTTCTGTGGGTGTTTACTATAGTTGCATTTAGGTTTGAGTGTTATCAGATACATGTATCTGGCTTATAATACAGTGTAATCTAGGTGAAAAACATTGAGTGGTATACCCGTAACTGCATTATACAGTTACGGTCGTAGTGGAAATCAGTTGGGGTCATACAGCGTGTTATTCCAAGTACAAAATACAAGTAAACTTCAACCCTGGTACATTATTTGAACCCATCACAATGGTGTCATACCTAAAAGGAAGAGATCTATCGATTCAGTTTGTTATATAAAGAATTTTTAAGCAAGATTTCAAAGAAAATCATCAGTGCCAACAACAACAACAATGCTGGTAACTGCAGTTGGGGTCGCAGGTGCCGAGGGCGTGTATACTGCCCTGTGTATATAGTGTATTAAAGGTTTACATTACAAATCATTGTGTCGCCTGTACCAGTGCTATATCATTTCATACTCATTATTGTATCGGATCTACTGATGCTATATCTATTTCATACAAAATAAAGAAGAGATGAAAACAAGATAAAACTAGAAGCTAGATAGAGGAACATCATCCAAGTTGATCTTGTTTGGTAGAACTCTAAGTAGTTCAGTATCACAGTGAATCCTGAAGAAGCTTGGTTTGAAGCTATGTACTGTATTACTTAAATACAAGATAAGGCAAAAAATAATAATAGGTGTGTTTCCGATTTATCTGGCTGAAAACTAGGTAGGGGGGGGGGGGTGGTAACTTTTTTTTGTTTGGAAACCACCTCCGGGGAACTGAAAAAAATGTCTTTTTCCTAACAATAGTTGTTTTGAACATGGGAAATGTGCTTTTTGACAGTTTTGGGGTAGGAAAACCCGTTTTCCTGCTTTTATAAGCTTTTTTTGTCAAAAAATCCAAAAAAAGTTAGACATGATGGGGAAAAAAAATCAGGTATGGTAAATTTTTTTTAAGGTAGGGTAAGGTTTTTCTAGGTAGGGGGGGGGGGGTAAATCGGAAACACACCTATTTTTTTTGGCCTAAGAGTAGATTTACTGGGAAACAAAGTAAATGTTTACATATTTATGTTTTCGGTTGATGTTTCCCTGTGTATGGAAGGATTTCAAGGGGTTTAAACAATCACCATTGGGATATCTTTCTTTTAACAAATCTTCTTTGACAAGATTTTACAATAGTTCACAATAGTTTCATTTGCCAGGAGATTGTATCTGCATATTAAGTACATTCCTGTCAAACTAAGTACACAGGACTTAAATAAATCCGTTAAACTTAAATAATTGAACTTAAGGGTTGAACTTTAGTTAATGATACCTATGTCTGATTTTAACATCCCCTCCTCTCTCTATCTCTCTATCTCTCTATGTCTCTCTGTCTCTGTCTCTCTCTCTCTCTCTCTCTCTCTCCCCCCCCCCCCCCCCCCCCCCCCGTTCTTTGTTTCCGTCATCGTTTATATAATATCTAAACTATATTACATGTAAGTGAGATATATATATAATGAATGACTCATGTACTTATATATTTCCCTTTCTCTATATAATATCTAAACTATATTACATGTAAGTGAGATATATGTAATGAATGACTCATGTACTTATATATTTCCCTTTCTCTATATAATATCTAAACTATATAACATGTAAGTGAGATATATATAATCAATGACTCATGTACTTATATATTTCCCTTTATCTATATATAATCAATGACCCATGTACTTATATATTTCCCTTTTACTATTCACAGGTGAGTGAGCGTTCATATGTAACCCCTCGGTTCATGAATATTACGGTAGGTGGCGGCACTAGCGGGCGCTGCTATATGAGGTTGATACTACCAGAGCTATCACATGTAAATATGTATAGCTCTGATACTACTAAGTTCTTTCTCTGTTTCACCGTCTGGTATGTCCAGTATTATAAAATGAATGTTTATTGACAAAACTTTAGTTAGGGAATATTGCTACCAAGAGGAGAATGGAAAGATGGTGTTTTACTGTGCGTTACTAACCAGAAATAACAGGAATACTTGTTCGAATTATTCAATCGGGACACTTCAACACTGTGAATAATTAGGCTATACTGTATACCTTTAATTTAGTGACCACCTTCTACTTTGGACAGTTAGAGATAGTCCCTATGCCTCAAAAAGAATATTTGATTGAGAACATAGATCTTTTCTATCCTGTCAGAACAGACTCCTATGAAGATAGAGTTTTTAGTCTATTGGGATTTAGGTTTTATTCTAAAATATTTCAATTAAATTAAGGCATGCAAACATAGAATAGATTTACGCCCTTAACCTATATCTATAATTATAAATATTAATGTCATATTATTGTAGTTAAAGTTATTAAGAAACATTAAGTTTTTCTCTGTATGATGCATCATACTTGACAATTTCATTAAATCAAATATCAATATTTTATTTTATTACAAATGTAATCCTTATTTACCCAAACTACAGAACTAAATACTAAACAATGACACCAATGTGATATGTGTAACCAAGGACTGTATTAGGGTTGCTAGGGCATTAAGCCCTTATTCATACATTAGGACCTGATCATCAACACTCTGTATAGGTAACGCAGTGTTACCATTAAAACCGATTTAATATGGGGAAAAAAGAAACAAACTCGAAATATTGCATCAAAATAGAAGGTTTCTAGCTTGTTTGACTTATTTATTTTATTTATCAAGAAATTAAGTTTTAGAAATGTTAACAATTAAGTTTTAGAAATGTTTTTTTTTCTTGTTGTCCTGAACAAGTTGAAGTTGTCAGCTGGTCATGGCATTTCCGACATGTACATGAAAAATCACTTAGTGTGGCTGCGTCCCCCTAGGGGGCACAATGAGCGTCTGTACATCCGGGCACCAGCAGTGATTGATGGGCAGCGGGTTGAGGGTTTGTACTTCATAATAGTGTGGGAAGAAAAGGGGGTTTATGTTTGTGTTAGACATAATTATTGGAGTCCTTTATTTATGCCATGCGAGAGTGTGTGTGTGGGGGGGGGGGGGGGGAGGCACATAGACAGGGAGGGAGGCATAGAGAGAGTGAGGGACAGAGAGACAGACAGAGAGAGCCGGACAGAGACAGAGAAAGAGAGACAGACAGAGAAAGACCCGGGAGAAAGAGGAGGAGAGAGAGGCAGAGAGAGAGACAGAAAGAGGGAGACCCGGAGGGAGACAGAGAGTGAGAGGAGAGGCAGAGAGAGAGAGAGGAGGGAGGGACTTCCTTATAGTGTGGGAAAAGTGGGTTTATTTCTGTGTTGGACATAATTATTGGAGTTTTTTTATTTATGATGAGATAGTGTGGGGGAGGGAGGAGAGGCAGAGAAAGAGGAGAGGGAGAGAGAGAGCAAGAAATGAAGAGCGTGTAGGAGATAGATAGATAGATAGATAGATAGATAGATAGATAGATAGATAGACAGATAGACAGACAGACAGATGGATAGATTCATTTCTATATTGGACATAACTAGTGGAGTTGGTTATGTATGGTGAGCGAAAGACAGGGATGGGGGGAGAGAGGGTAAGAGAGAGGGAGAGAGAAAGAGAGGGGGAGGGAGAGAGAGAGATGGCAGAAAGAGAGGAGAGGGGGAGTGGGAATGAGGGGGAGAGAGCACCATTACAACCCCCCCCCCCCCTCCCCTGTATCATGTACATGGGTCAGATTTTCAGAAAATGTACAATTGGCAGCTCTGTACGTTTAGGAAATTCTGTTAAATTAGGCGGAGAAATGATGAATACTGGGTATATGTGAGTATATTCGGTATCACATTGATTTAAAGTATCAGTTCTGTTATGTTAAACTGCATTTTGAAGCTCATTTTTGCCTTAAACGTGGGTTATTGGAGTGGATTGATGAAGGCGAATTGTACATTTTCTGAAAATCTGACCCACATGTGTATCACAAATCTACCATTAAGTCTAGTGTACACCAGTAGTGTGTTCATGCAATGCTTTTACCACTCCACGCTTATAATTATATCATCTCAATATTTGCAGACCTGCGACTTGTATTGTTGTCTACCTTCTGTTCCTACCAAGCCCTATAGTCTGTCTCGAAAGTAGTTGACACGTGATTCCTTAGTTCCTTTAAGGGGAGGGAAAAGCGGGAGATTTCTGATTTCTATTTATGACAAGGACCTGTCCACTCTTTGCCCAGCGAGTTGCTTATTGCAATCAACCATGGGGAAACAGGACCTGTATAACCAGCTCTTCCTTCCTTTTAACCAAAACAACAGCTGCAGCACATGGAACAGAGACAGGACAATACAGTACAGCTGTACATTTGGCCATGGTTGGTCGCAAACGGCAATGGTCGGTCGCAAACGGTGATTCTGGGACAATTAATTTGAAGTCAAAATTCTCCCACTTTTCCCTCCCCTTAAAGGGACTAAGGAATCACGTGTCAACTACTTTCTAGACAGACTATACCGACCATGTGTATAGTTGTCCATGGCTTGATTTCATTTTGACAATTCTTTCTTTGCCAATGGATTACATATATATGTGGAAAGTAATTGATAAAAGATATAATAACTAAATTTATAAACTTCAGGGTTTCTGTGCATCATTTTAAAGTAATTAAATTTAGAATAATTTTTATGGTAAAAGTCATTAATTTTCAATATGTGTCTTTTAAATTCATCAATTATTAGAACAATCTGTGAACTCTGTCTTATCTCTATTTAAATATATTTATCATAAATAAAACGATCATAAATACAAAGCCTATTCTAAAAAAAGGAATAACGAAAAAGAAATAAAAAGAAACACCTTCTCAACCCTATTTAATTCCTTGAAATTAACGGAACTTTAAAATTAACTAAAAAAAAAAAAGGCCCAAAATAGAAAAGAAAAACTTATTTTGCTCAGTTTCTACCCGAATTGATGGCCAAAATCTAACGGAAAATTCCACCCTAGCTGAAACTTCAGACCTGTTTATCTATTCCATTAAGGTTTAAATCATCAATTTAGCTGTACAGGCCATCGTGCCCTAGACTAGATCCTCTCTACTGATACACGGCCTTGAACCTGTATCAACTGCTGCTAACTGAGTTTTAATTACACAACTCCAACCTGGGAAACGTCCATGTGGGTCAGATTTTCCGAAAATGTACAATTAAACTTTACCAATTCTCTCAAATAACCCACATTTGATACATAAATGAGCTTCAAAATGCAGTTTAACAAAACAGAACTGATACTTTAAATCAATGTGATACCGAATATACTCAGATATACCCGGTATTCATCATTTTTCAGCCTAATTTAGCACAATTTCCTAAATGTGTAGAGCTGCCAATTGTACATTTTCTGAAAATCTGACCCATGTGTATAATGCCCCAAACTACATTATAGATACCCATCTACACAAAACACCCTTTGTCATTGTAAACGGCGATTTGTGCTATAGGGGACTTGCATGTGCCACCGTGCTTGTATGTTACAGTGCACGCTGGGATTGATTCAATTCAAATCTGACATACTTACCAATATTTAGCAATGTTTGTATCGCAAATTGCAATAATGTTTTCACCAATATTATAGCTTGCAGACATGGCGAAACCTGCCGGACCGCGGTCCTTGACCGTTGAAAGACAAGTCGGACGGGTGAAAGTAAAGCTTCTCCGGTCCGATTGTCCGGTGAAAAATGTGTATGAAACGTTGGAGAAACCTTTGGAGGACCAGTGAAACCTTTGGAGGACCGGTGAAAGTTCCTTTTCACCGGTCCGACTGTCCGGTGAAAGTTCTAAAGTTTTCGCCATGTCTGAGCTTGTATAAATGATCTATAAAAACTAGGGCTACTAGAGTCAGATTTTCAGAAAATGTACAATTGGCAGCTCTACACATTTAGTAAATTCTGCTGGAAAATGATGAATATATATATTGGGTATATCTGAGTATATTTGGTGTTGCGTTGATTTATAATATCTGTTATGTTATGTTAAGCTGCATTTTGAAGCTCATTTTTGTCTTAAATGTGGATTATTTGAGAGGATTGGTGAAGGCGAATTGTACATTTTCTGAAAATCTGACACATGTATGTTACAGTGCATGCTGGGATAGATTCAATTCAAATCGGACATACTAGTACCAATATTTAGCAACATTTGTATCGAAAATTGCAATATTTTTTTGTATAAGTGATCTATAAAAACTAAATACACGATGGGACATTTGGAGGCTTGTGTTGTGAAAACCCGTATGGCACATGGATATTGACATTAAAGCATTGATAGATATCCCATGCTGAACATGGTATGTTTCCTATATGGGTGAGATTTTCAGAAAATGTCCAATTGGTAGCTCTACACATTTAGTTATTTCTGCTAAATTATGCTAAAATATTATATATTTTGAGTAGAGCTCAGTATGTTTGGGATCACATTGATTTAAAGTATCAGTTCTGTTATGTTAAACTGCATTTTGAAGCTCATTTCTGTCTGAAATGTGGGTTATTTGAGGGGATTGGTGAAGGCGAATTGTACATTTTCAGAAGATCTTACCTTTATATCTTACACTGACATACACCTAACATACACCTCCCATAATTCAATACGAATACAGATTCAAGATGGTGCACATGCAAGTGCCCTATAGATACCCATCTACAGCAAACATTGTTATGATAATACCCGGTTTCAGGGGGTCTCTCAGGACATATATGTGTCTTAGTTACCATGGAAACAGCATGGTTGTATCAGATTAGTGACAATGTGGGTATATTTGTGTATAAAAGGGAAAGATTGAGGGGGTTGAGTCTCATAGTGAGACTTCTTTAGGATTTGGAGGTTTATCTGAGTTTTTGAGGGCAAACGACCAAAGACGTGTGAAGGTAAATTTGATGCTTGTCATAGTATTTTTTTTAACAATAACGTACTTTTGACCTCTCTATCATATCATAATTGTAATTTTCTACACTTTTATTGTACAGATTTTACCTGTGTAAAGAACATGTTTTTACCAGTAAATTGTAAGACACACCTGGGGCATTGTGAAAAACCCTAGTTTGGGATTTTGCACTCACAGTATAAATAAAGTTTTAAAAAAAAAGTGTGGTGTGAAAAGGGATTTCGTTTTAAATTGAATTCAGGAAGAGTTTTTTTTTTAATTCAGGAAGATTTTAACTTATCATATATATAAAGAGTGGAAAATGTGAGAGACGTTCTATGACAATTTGTATTGTAAGAAAATTAAAATCTCAGATGTCGAACAGGTTAGTGTAGAAGGTCAATTGTACATTTTCTGAAGACTTGACCCAAAGACTTGTGATGCTAAATTTAATGTTTGTGATAGAGCTGATGTGAAACGGGATTTCGTTTTAAATTGAATTCATCAAGATTTTAACTTAAATGTGGGTTAATATTTGAGAGTATTGGTGAAGGTTAATTGTACATTTTCTGAAGATCTGACCCACAACACAAAGTAACATCTCTCCTCAGGACCATAGAACGGACCTGGCTCTATCAGGCCCCAAGGACAAGACACAAGAAACATTAAAGAAAATAAGCAACAATAATGTATAACAATATACTTGGTATGATCTGAAAGGAGAACACCAATTACACGACGGTTAAATAATCACATATCTCCACATGTAAATACTCTCATGTACCTAGGGTCAAAGGTCAAAACATGTAGGACCGGAGAGGTGCAGTTATTGGACTGGTGTTCAAGGGCATTGAAGGGTCATTGAAGGTCAGGTGCTTTAGGCTGAAGGTGCTTAGTACTGTATGTAATTAATGGCTATCAACACAATGTTTACTGGTTGATCTGGTGTCTATATGAGTTATGTACATTACTGTATGGTAGAGAGGGGCATCATCCTCCGGTAGCGAGATGGAGGAGAGAGACTGATACACATGTGGGTCAGATCTTCAGAAAATGTACAATTCGCCTTCTCTAATTCTCTCAAATAACCCATATTTAAGACAGAAATTAGCTTTAAAATGCAGTTTAACAGAGCAAAACAGATACTATAAATCAACCCGACACCGAATATACTCAGATATACCCGGTATTCATCATTTTTCAGTCCAATTTCCTAAATTTGTAGAGCTGCCAATTGTACATTTTCCAAAAATCCGACCCATATAGTGTGTGTGATCTGTGTCTTATTCATTGTGTTCTGGTGAGAGATAAAGAGAGAGTCGACAGACAGAGGAGAGACACGTACAAAGAGACGGAGCGACAGAGAGAGGGGAAAGAGAGGACGAAGCCAAAGACAGAAAGAGAAGAGAAAGAGAGAGAGGTGTAGCGAGAGACAGAGAGAGAGAGTGACAGAGAGGGGGGGAGACAGGACAGAGGAAAAGACAGAGAGAGGAGACATTTACAGAGAGGGAGAGGGAGAGGGAGAGGAGAGAGATACAGAGAGAGAGGGAGAGGAGAAAGGGAGAGGAGAGAGATACCGAGAGAGAGAGGAGAGAAATAGAGAGAGAGAGGAGAGAATACAGAGAGAGAGAGAGAGAGAGAGAGAGAGAGGAGAGAAATAGAGAGAGGAGAGAAATAGAGAGAGAGAGGAGAGAATACAGAGACAGAGAGAGAGAGAGAGGGGAGAGAAATACAGAGAGAGAGAGAGGGAGAGAGAGAGAGAGAGGACAGAGATACAGACAGACAGACAGACAGAGAGAGAGAGAGAGAGAGAGGGGACAGAGATACAGAGAGAGAGAGAGGAGAGAAATAGAGAGAGAGGAGAGAATACAGAGAGAGAGGGAGAGAGGGGAGAGAAATACACAGAGAGAGAGAGGGAGAGAGAGAGAGAGGACATAGATACAGAGAGAGAGACAGAGAGAGGGAGTGACAGTAAG
>OW804098.1:114515065-114600065 GCA_942159475.1 Sthenelais limicola
TGGCAAAAGGGCAAGAAGGCCAAAGACTGCTAATCAGAAAGTGTGACTTGTGAGGACATATGGAGCTTCCCTGACCCTCTTGTTATATCTTGTTGTTTTGAGTAAAAATACACCCTACTTGTCATGTAATTGTATCTGTTAATCTCTCTGTTGATAGTATGTAACGATTCCTCTTCATTATATGTTTATCATGATGAATCACCACAAATATATTCACTAGATTTTGCTATTTCTAGGGTATCTTTTCCTACTGTACAACCTCCTTAATGTTATTATGTGTTTGTCATGTTTTGACACAATCTTCCATGTAGTGATACAAAATGTTTGGCTGAAATAAAGAAAACTTAACGCTGGATCTGACTGAAGTAGGCCTATGTAACAATTGCTTTTCATTATACATGTGTTTGTCATGTTTTTAACAGAGCACTTATATCTCCGAAATATTTTTGTGGTGGCACCACATATATTTACAAGATGTTCCTTTATCTAGTGTATTTTTTTTCCACTGTATAACAACATTCTGAATAGTTCTCTATTTGTTCACCTACAACTGAGAATATTGTATTGATAGTGGTATATAATACTTGGCTGAAATAAAGAAAAATTAAATACAAAAATACTTACCGAGAGACTTAGCGATGGCGAGGTCCTGTAGCATGCATGCTATAGCCTTGTCAGCAAAGCCCATGCCCCAGTGAGCACTACTGAGAGCAGAGAACACTGAACCCCTCAACTTCAGACTACATGTACCAATCCTCAGCGCTGACTCCAGAACCACCAGACACGCCGCAAAGCATGCCGCAGACAGCAGCTCCTGACCGATCACCGAGATGACCACGAACGGACTGTGGTCCAGCTTCATCTTGACCAGTTGGGCGTAGACTGGACCAAACTTTTCTGCAAAAAGAAAATAATTGTTAATATATGATATAATAAGTATTGTATGAAGTAGGTTCAAATATGGTGTGATCTTGGTGGAAGAGATAGGTGTATCTAGGTGAACTATCTGTCACACCAAATCAAGGTCATCCCAGAGGCGTTTCAAATATAATGTATCATAGTAAAACATATTGGTGTTGATATTGGAGTGCCAACAAATATTGGAAACATGTAAATGTATACATTGCTTTTTACATGAGATCACTGCTAAATACCACATGCTGAACCTAACCAGTTGACTACAGATTTTACGCTGATATACAACTCCCGTAACTCCATACAAATCAAGATTCAAAATGGCGAACATGCAAGTCCCCTATTGGATCAAACACTATCAAAAAATCACCCTGAATATCACTTTTAAATTTGTGCTATAAAGTGAATCACATAAGAAATTAATGCTACTATAATAGATACTAATCAAGGATGAAAGAAGAAAGATTCAGGTTAAACCGAAAAGAAACAAAAATAAAAATAAATGTCGAAGACAAACATATTTCAGAAGGACCTTATAGTTATCCCAAACTCATTCTGCTCCACCTCCCCTTTCTCACACTTGTCTTTCATAAGAAACTTATCATGAAAACAAACTCTTTTTTTTTGTGATGAAGACAAACTCCTTTGATGTACAAAGATCAACAAGAGCATCATCATATTGCAAGCTATCTCACATGAAATATGGATCGGTGGTATATGGGTCAGATTTTCAGAATATGTACAATTGGCAGCTCTACAAATTTAGGAAATGTTGCTAAATTAGGCTGAAACATGATGAATATCAGGTATATCTGAGTATATTTGGTATCGCATTGATTTAAAGTATCAGTTCTGTTATGTTAAACTGCATTTTGAAGCTCATTTCTGTCTTAAATGTGGGTTATTTGAGAGGATTGGTGAAGGCGAATTGTACATTTTCTGAAGATCTGACCCATATTGCAAGCAGTCTCACATGAAATATAGATCATTGGTATATTTATATAAAGAAGCCCGGTGGGAAATATAAATAACATAGGTCTGTTGGTTTCTTTTTATTGTCAAATAACTTTTGTAAGATCAGTTTCCAGCTCAGTTCTAACAGACAATAAATGTAATCAGGACTTAAATAGAAATTTGAATTTGGGAAGAATCATCGAGGGAAATATCATCAAAACAGAGACTGACTTTAGACATCAAGGAAAATATTATCAAAACCGAGACAGACCTAAACTATATTGATTGATAATAATTTGTCAAAACAGAGATCAACTTTATTTAGTTGAACAGGTTGTCAAGCTGGAACTGTCTTGTTAGATCACTAACAGGCTATTGAGACAAGAGACAGATTCTATGTTTCAGAGACAATTCCTCACAACAGAAACTAACTTTAATTGTTAAGGAAGAACAGGTGCACACCCCTAAGTACCCCAGCTACATATAAACGGGTCAGATCATCAGAATATGTACAATTGGCAGCTCTATTCATTTAATCATTTCTGCTTTATTAGGCTGACAAATGATAAATACTAAGTATATTTTGTATTCAGAAAAAACTATTCAGTTATTTGTTCTGTATTTTTAACTTCATTTCTATCTTATTTTCATTATTATCTTATCTAATTTGGATTATTTGAGAGGATGGGTGAAGGTAAATTGTACATTTTCTGGCGACCTGGCCCGCCTAACATATGAGCCACAGTACATATGGAGCCTAAGGTAACGTTACCGGCTCTTATTACACTCTCCCCATTTGTTACAGGTAATGGTGGGTAACAGATGTAATACACACAAAGAAAATGGTGGCAGAAATAATTGGTCTTGAATTTACTTCTTGACTTTTTAATACCTTAGAAAGTAACGACAATAGAATTTCTTTTTTTATTTCTAATGCAATAGAAGGTAACTTCCTCATTAGATGAATCATGAATTTTAAAGATTTTGCGAGAATAGTACATTTCATTCATTTGCCAGAATAGTACAATTCATTCAATTGCATTCATTAAATTGTGAGAATAGTAGGCTACAATTCATTTCACTATTTAATACAACCAAAATTAAAGGTGATATATTATATCTCATCACACATAGTGGTAACCTACTTTCTCTCAAATGACCCTCCTCAACTTCATAAAAAAAAATCAATTTTTGACCAAAAGTGAAAATATTCAGGTGCAAGGTGAGAGAAGCAAGATCCGGGAGGAAATGTCTCTATTTCTCTGTCAAGATCAGATAACACGTCTTAAAACATGCGGGAAGTTTTTTTTTTAAAAAAAAGCCAAAGAATCATATTTGCTTCCACTTTATCATTTAAAAATGATGCGCAATAAGCTTTTGCAGAAACTTTGAAAGGCAGCAAATAGCAACAGAAAATTTGATAATGAATGTAGTTTGGGGAAAAATGGTAAGAGAAATTACAATTTGAAGAAATATTTATGTACACATCAGTCTAACACTACGCAGACATTTTGTATAAAGGATTACATTTTTTAAAAAAAGGTATTTATTTATAAGTTGATTGATTTGGAGGCAACTTAACTGAAACAAACCATGGTATTGGGTTTTGTAGGTCTTAATTGGGTTATGTAGGACTTCTTCTAAGGGTGTAAAAAGAAAAGATTAAAATAAATATATTGAAAGAATGAATAAAAGAAATAAAGTTTTACCTTTGAGCGGAGACTTCATGGTGGCCTCCACCATCCCGGTGAGAAGCTGCGATGACTTGGGATCGGCCGCAAGCCCGGACGCGAACGCTGCGAGAGCATCGGCATCTTTACCCAAGTTCTGCAGGGCAACTCCCTCCCTATAGTAGGCCTGCAAATAGAGAATAGATATAGGGGTAAATAATCGGGTTAAAACAGATGATACATTGATAGATTTGTAGTGATCCCCGCAGAAAAATGGTACAGAAATTAAACTCACAACCTCCCTTTTGCTGGTCCTGGGTAAGACCATAAATAGATGGAACCTAGCAAGGGGGAAGTCTGTACACTTGTTATTGACCGAGGGAGCGTGGGAAGTTAGAGGGCGTTAGCCCGAGATCTTCTGTGCTCCCGAGGTCACTAACAAGTGTACAGACTTCACCCGAGCTTTGTTCCATATTTATTACACCCCATTAATAAATAAAAAATATAAATAATTAAAAATAAAAGAAGTAATTTACGTTTTGGGTCGACCTCCTTGTTGTATGTCCCCAGGGTGACATAACTCACATGTTATGCACCACTTTGACCAAGTGTGACATACAATACTAAAGGTATAGGAAGCAACAGCACAGGGGTGTAATAAAGTGCGTTTCTGTCTCTTTTCTCTGTCTCTCTCTCCCTTCGTCTCTATCTCTAAGATCATAAACTCCCTCTCAGTTCTCCCGCCCTTGATATAACCTTCAATGTGTTATAAGGGCTAAAAGCTACCAATCTCACTCACTTACTCACCTCCCTTTTGTATGACTTATGTTCTACCATCTGAGCTACCAGACCTGTCTTGTCTCACTACTGATCCAGAACATATTTTAAAAACATGTAAAAGCAAATATCTCTAACAATGGGGTAGAGAAGTTCCAAAATATTAGCTCTCTCACATGAGCTACAATTTTCCCTATCAAACATAACTAATGTCCAAGCACATAATATACCATATACGGGTCAGATTTTCAGAAAATGTACAATTCGCCTTCACCAATCCTCTCAAATAACCCACACTTAAGACAAAAATCAGCTTCAAAATGCAGTTTAACATAACAGAACTGATACTTTGAATCAATGTGATACCAAATATACTCAGATATACCCGGTATTCATCATTTTTCAGCCTAATTTAGCAGAATTTCCTAAATGTATAGAGCTGCCAATTGTACATTTTCTGAAGGATCTGACCCATAATGATTTGTTGGAGTTGACACACTACACTACCACACTAAGAGTAGTACATGAGAATAGACGAGTAAATCATGTTATAGTCATTGTGTACGCAGTACGAGTGATTCAATGTTGTTTACACCAACATAAATTATCCTCTCTCTGTATACGTTAAAATATAGCATAGTGCACATAAATATAAGGGTCAAATCGCCTGAAAATGTACAATTAGTCTCTACCAATCCTCTCAAATAACCCAAGACAAGACAAAAATGAAGTTCAAAATACAGGTCAACATATATTATGAATCAAGTTAATATCAAATATAATCAAATATACCTAATATTTATCATTTTCAGCCTAATTTTGCAGAATTTGATCAATGTCAGTTGTACATTTTCTGACGATAAAGTAATGTTATTAAGCTAAGAGTGGAGAGGAGGATCATAGAAGAGAGGGGGGTATGAAAAATAATAATAAAAATAATAAACTTGATGTGATTTATCCAGACTATGATTTAATTAATATTTCTAGTATTTCTAGTATTTAATTAATATTTCTAGTGTTACCCTTATGTCCATTATGTCATTAAACATCTGGTATATAACTACACAAAATGGAGGATGTTCTATATATGACATCTGATCACAATTATAAAATATATTTTATTCTTTATTTCTCAGAAAATCCCTCAGAATTGCTTTCTAATATTTAAGATATGACAAGACATGGATGATAAAATAGCTTATACTAGATCTATCTATCTACATATATTGGGCTCAGCCAACTTTCGTTTTAACAGGGAGGGGTAAGTTTGTGACCCTTTCCACAACCTGAAATATACTGATAATCCAACTAAATGTATTAAGTCATGAATTTGTATACATTGAGGTGTGTGTGTGTGTAGGGGGGGGGGGGGGAGGCAGAAATCCATTCTAACCCTCTCAAGCTTGTGACCCCTTTCATAACTTAAAACATGTTTCAACTAAATGTATTAAGTAATCTCGTCTGCCCCCCCCCCCACCCACCCACCACACCCACCCATCATAGTTGGGTCCAGTCAAACCTGACCTATGACCCCCATCTAAAAACCACAAACATTATTTACACAAATATACCACTTATGATTTAGCCCGTCCACAACCACCACCACTCCCTCCAAACACAGGAGTAGGTGCCAAGCCCAACCGTCCTTGACCCTTGACCTTGCTTCTGTTATTTGTATGACCTTGACATGACATCGATGACCTTGGACACGAGAGTTGTCCTCCTGATGATCACCTCACATTAGGTTGCCATGGCAATCCGTCATTTTATATAAACATTCGCTCCTGAGGGTCGATTGTAACATTATTTTATAGATTTCAGATGTGACAACTACTCAAAAAGTAACAATGAAAAACAATGTGAATTAATTATGATTGATTGTTTTGCACCTTATTATTTGTGCATTTGATAAACATTTCAGAAATTAAATATGGTCCTGTTTTGGGACATTGTCTTTGATAAACAATTATTATTTACAATCTTAGTGAAATGGCTATGATTTGATATAATAGTGATTCACATAAGTGTTTATCAAGACTACTGTGAGTTAAGACGTAATCTTTTCTTTATTTCAAAACTACAAAATTTAAAATTTACCTTTAAGTTAGAAAACTGTACATGTTGGAAAACCTAAACCATTTTGAGCCGTCTCTAATAAAAAGTTCTTTCAATTCAATTAAGTAAATTGTAATTTTGTGAACTTTGCGAAGTTATTAATAAATCTTGAACTACTAGGACAGCTTTATAGGGTCAGATTTTCAGAAAATGTACAATTGGCAGCTCTACAGTACACATTTAAGAAATTCTGCTAAATTAGGCTGAACAATGGTCAAATCTAGGTATATCCGAGTATATTTGGTATTGGGTAGGTTCAAACAATCTGTTTAGTTATGTTGAACATCATTTTGAACCTGAATTTTGCCTTAAATTTGGGTTATTTGAGAGGATTGGTGAAGGCAAATTGTTCATTTTCTAAAAGATCTGTCCCTTTAATTTTGGACGCGAAGCAAAATATTTTCTCAATGAACTGAATCAGCAAGTACCTCAAGATGAAAACAAAGGAGCAACAAGCTTTTTATCTCTATAACACCTGTCTCTGCATGAGTGAACAGCCCATAAGCCTGAGGCCATTCCTAATACAATTAGTATCACATCTCATGGAAACTGACCATTTCCCTTGTGTGAGGCCTTGCATGAAACTATAGACTGCCACCCCCTATTGTCCTAAACACAAAAAGTCACAAGTCAATAGCTTTTCTTTATTTCTCAGTCTGATGTATTATAGATGGCTGTTATTATAGATCACTCCCTTAAAAAGTGTCTGTAACCTGGAGACAAAAAGTCTATAGATCTAGAACCCAAAGGTCATCCGCTTTTCGATACATTTCTTCAGTTTGATACATGCTGGTAAAGATGAAAAATGTCTTTTAAATTGTATAAATACGTCCTGGAATAGCCTTGGAGCGGACTTAAGGCTGATTGGTGACGAGAAAGTCTTTAAGAATAGTCTGAAAAGAAACATCAAGGAAGAAAATAGACGGTAACGTCACTATAATCCATACATTTCCTCTTGTACTCCCTCATTCCTCTCCCCCCCCCCCTCCCCTCCTCTCTACTTCCATTTACTACAATAATACACGCTAAATACAAATAAATATAAAACCATAAATGCTTAGATAATAATGCTGGTTGATCTGCCGCCCTCTACCCCCTCCCTCCCTTGCCCTCGTCCAAATTATGAAACATGGGATAAGCCTGTAACGTATTGTGTTGTATTATGTATGTGTGTTGTATTATAATGGTATTGTGTATAAATATAATTATAATTAACTATACTGATTGTAAAGTACTGTAAACTGGCGCAAATGCACCAAATTGAGGTATACTCGAATACTTAGCTACCTAGGTAACATTGAGGACATATTAAGTCCCTAACTCCATGAACACATCTCTCAATCCAGATGAGATTACTGTAAATAAATCTACTGTAAAATTATATCAAACTGTACATAGATCAAACTCTTCACCATCCCACCTCTCTGAAACAGACGGTATAGTCCAGAGACAGGAACAATTTCATACTTCATACTCATTAATCATCTCACTCCTCATCACATAACATCATTATCACTCATTACTCTGTGCGACACAAAGCAATGTCTCATATTTTAGATTAAAATCTTTTGAATATATGTGATGAAAAGCTATTTGTATGTAAAAATGACTCTTTGAAGTAGTAGTAATTGAATGGTATAATAATATTATATACAGATGAAGTAAAAACTAGATTAATTTGTACACCTTTGTAATTATTATAGACGGATGATTCGATAACATGAAATGATAACAAAATGTAAGATTTCAGGGCATGAGGAAAATCACCCCTGGGGTGAGATTGTATCATATTGTTATTAATTCCTGAATAAAGATTTTAAACCAAAAAAAAAACATGCATAATTATGTTATAACATAGGGATGTAATTATAGGTATCTCAATCAAATGGAGAAAAACACATGCTGCTGTTATGTTATGAGTTCAGGTCGCATCAAAAGCCTTTAAATGGCTGAATTTCCCTAGTTAATGTATAGATGCTGGGAATTTAAGGCAAACGTATGGAAGGTTCTATGAATGTCTCAGTAAATAGGTTTTAATAAAGATATTTAACTAAGTCATCCCTTTTAAATAACTACACGTGGCTAGAAAGTACAGGTGCAAGCATTTCAAATGTTATACATAAATCCCATGCAGTCTAGGCTCTGAGCCTCTCAGATCAGATAAGAATGGTATGTCAGTGACTGGACGCCTACTGCGCTAATGACTTTCCTGGAGTAGGCCCCATTATGGGATAATGGGATTATAATGACATTTTGCGGTTAGGAGCGAGAGGTTTTCCGTCAGTTTGTAGGGACTCTCTCAAGTCTGAGCCAAGACTGCATGATGACTAAGATTCAGGTTTTGCATTTTATAAACTGATTCAGTGGTTAAGGTTAGAAGTGAGAGGGTTACAGGGGGGGGGGGCGGGATCATGGGGTGGGGTGGATGAATGAGGGCGCGCAGAGATTGATCAACGGTTTCCTGCTATTGACAGAGACTTAAAAAATATTGATTATATTTTGAGGTGGTCTTCTCTCATCATAATAGATTCTCCTGTGGGCTTCTGTATCTCTAACTCTCTCTCTCCCTCTCTCTCCCCGCCCCTCTGTCTTCTCTTCTCTCTCCTCTATCTTTCTGTCTTTCGTCTCTCTCTCTCTCCCCTCTATTTCTCTCTCCATCTCTCTGTCTCCCCATCTCTCTGTCTCTCTCTCTCCTCCATCTTTCTGTCTCTCTATCCTTTCTCTCCCCCTCTTTCTGTCTCTCTCCTCTCTCTGTCTGTCTCTCTCCTCTCTCTTTCTGTCACTCACTCCTCTCTCTTTCTCTCTCCCTCTCTGTCTCTCGCCCTCTGTATTCTGTCTGTCTGTCTCTCTCTCTGTTTCTCTCTCTTACATCCGTCCTTCTTCCCTCCATGTTCACTCCCCATCCCCCACGTTCATATAGACTATAATAACCATTGTTATTCATTATTTATACCAAACTCCCCCAACCAAATCCAGTTGCATTGCATACGAACCCTAAGTTCATGACATTTTACTATAACAAATATCTCATATCAATAATTCATCGCAGATATCCCAGTGAGATCTTCAACATGAAGATTTTACTCTTTTGTTTACACCCAGATTGACGTCGGTTGTCATGGCAACCAGACGCTACCCTATACGCACCAAGACCACAATTAGCTTTACCTTGGTAACACGTAAACATCCGGTCTGAGATTTCCAGGTAAGGAGGTAAAAAAAGTACCAATTCCCAACCTTCATTTAGACCAGCAAGATATGTCTAGTTTGGCGCCCGATTCCTCAATATCACATTCTTTACATGCATTTATTATATGCGCATTCCATATGATATAAGTGGGGTGCTATAAAAATATTCATATAGTATGCGTACTATATGAACTACTTCGTCACCAAGTCAGCTACTTTTTTCAGATTTTACACATCAAGTTTTATTATAAATTTGTCATTATTGCCGGTTCATTCCATTCTCTCTACCTGTGAGATTAACAAAAGCCTTTGCGGAGAGATCCACAAATCACGTCATTTTGCAGAAAACGCATGTGTTTTTTTCAAACAAATCACAAAGTGTGAATCTGCGTGTAGCGGGCTTCCTAACAAGCCCTGTAACAAGCTAAATTGTGATATAAAAGAAGAATAGTACTCAGTCAAATTACTATAATAGCACAACTAGCCTACATTAACATCACCAATGATTTAGGCAAACCCTTTACTGCGACGTTTGTTCCCACAATATTTGTCAGTTCATAAATAAACCTAAAACCAATCCCTACAATAGAGTAGCAAGATTACCGACTAACGCGATTATAAGGAGCCCCTTTAATAAGGAGGGATTCATTAATGAGTAATTAGTGGGTATATAACATGGGACTTATAATTAGGGCTGACTGTAGGAGTGCGGTAAATGCGGTAGTGTATTTAGTGTAATTAGAGAGCTTATCATTGTGTCAAGTATGATGAACTTGTTATGGGAGTATTTATGTATGGGGAGGGTAGAGGAGTAGTTATGTGTTACCTTTACTTTCTCTGCGTCTGTCTCTCTTCACCCTCCATCTCTCTCACCCTGTCTCCCACTCTCTTTCTCTGCCGATCTCTCTCCCTCTTTCTCTCTATCTCCCCCCTCTCTCTTTCCCTCCCTCCTTCTCTGTCTCCCTCTCCTTCTCTGCCGATCTCTCTCCCTCTTCCTCTCTATCTTTCCCTCTTTCTCTCTTTCCCTCCCTCCTTCTCTGTCTCCCTCTCCTTCTCTGCAGATCTCTCTCCCTCTTCCTGTCTATCTTTCCCTCTTTCTCTCTTTTTCCCTCCCTCCTTCTCTGTCTCCCTCTCCTCCTCTGCATCCCTCTCCCTTTCTCTGTCTCTCTTTCTCTTGCTCTCTGTCTCTATTTCCCTCTCTTTCTCTATGTCTCTATCTATCTTCCTCCCTCTCTTTCTCTCCCAATCCCTCCTCTTTTAAACTGGATTAATTATAGTCGTATATACATGCATCTTTTCTTTGGGCCTTAGAAATAATCATAATTGGAGTGAATAGTTTTCTACGTTTTATAAACGTCCTACCGATTGTTTCCATAACTAACACAAAATAACCAACCAATGGTCAACAATTTGGAAAAATATTGTTTGATGACATTTTCAGAAGCAATTTTTGCACTGAAAGAGCCCCTGAATCTAACCCCCCCCCCCCCCCCCCGCAACACCTACCCCAACCTGTGCCCACTGTCCATATGGTCCATTGACCAAGCTCCATTCAACCATAATCAAACGATCATTGTATCCCCCCCCCCCCACCTCCCGTCCCCTCAACCCCCTCCACAACCCATTCACAATTCAACATGTGGTCCATTCTTCTAACTAGAACTAATTTACCTTCGCCACCATTGTCTAGTACTGCTGTCCCTCACTAGGGGTAATTACCCATGGTTCTCTATACAGGAAGTACTGGACATGAACGCTGAACAATGTCCGGTCAGCCATTAATTGTTCTTTCCGCCATCTTTGTCTTTTTGTTTAATCTTTGCTTGATTTGTGGAGTTTGTGTTTCGTCGAGGGTTAATTGGAGAGCATCTGCAGAGATTTTTGTTCCTTTCATTTTGAAGATTAATGAAAATTATTTGTGGTAATGTTTTAATGATGATTGGAGTAGGGGAATAAATAGGGGACTTGCATGTGGCACTGCGCATGTCTGTTACACTGCAAGCTGGGATTGACTCAGTTCATATTTTATGAATAAAAACAATAATTTTTATCAAAATTATAGTTTTATCAAAATTGTAGTTTATAAACAGATTATCTGAAATTCAAATAGGCGTCTAATGGGATTAAAATGTCATTTTGCGGTTTGGAGAAAGAGGGTTTCCCTCAGTCTGAAGGGACTCTCCCATCTTTGAGCCTAGAATGAACAAACCATTTGACCCAGCCCCAGCTTCCCTTTATATAAATATTGCCTTAGTTTTACTCTAGTATATTAGGGTCGGACCTTCAGAAAATGCACAATCTACAGTTCCACATATCTATCAAATTCTGGTAAATTAGAGTAAAAATTGATAAATACTGAGTATATCTGAGTGTATTCTGTATCTCATTCATTCAATAAATCTGTCTGGTTATGTTGAACTGTATTTTGAACCTTATTTTTTATCTTAAATGTGGGTTATTTGAGGGGATTGGTGAAGGCCAATTGTACATTTTCTGACGATCTGACCCATATACCCACCCCCTCTATAAAACCCCCATCACAATACAAGGGTAAACAAATAGATGGAACCTAGCAAGGGGGAAGTCTGTACACTTGTTATTGACCGAGGGAGCGCGGGAAGATAGAGGGCGTTAGCCCGAGATCTTCTGCGCTCCCGAGGTCACTAACAAGTGTACAGACTTCACCCGAGCTTTGTTCCATATTTATTACACCCCATTAATAAATAAAAAATATAATTAATTAAAAATAAAAGAAGTAATTCAAGTTTTTGGTGGACCTACTTGTTGTATGCGCCAAGGGTGACATAACTCACATGTTATGCACCACTTTGACCAAGTGTGACATACAATGCTGAAGGTATAGGAAGCAACATCACAGGGGTGTAATAATAACCCAGACCACCCCGCCCCTATACCACCCTACACGTGGCCCCGTGTCACCTTATGTGTACATTTCACACTTTGTGTATTTATTTATATAATGCCCACAAGTGGAGCCACTGGACCTGCCTTAATCCACGCTAAGCTTTATTAATGTGTTGCTAGGTAACACAGAGGCAGGTGGGGGTGTGGTATGGATGAAAAAAAATGTACAATTCACCTTCACCAATCCTCTCAAATAACCCACATTTAAGACAAAAATGAGCTTCAAAATGCAGTTTAACATAGCAAAACAGATACTATAAATACTATACAGATACTATAAATCAACGCGATACCAAATATACTCAGATATACCCGGTATTCATCATTTGTCAGTCTAATTTAGCAAAATTTCCTAAATGTGTAGAGCTGCCAATTGTACATGTTCTGACAATCTGGCCCAGTCTATGGTAATCCTGTATAGTGTGTATTTGCTACTTGAGGGCTGGGGTGTGGTAGGTGTGGGAAGATTAGCATGGATTAACTCATGCTATTTCACACCTGGCCATTATCAGCCCACCCACCCACCTCTTACTTTGTCTCACCTGCCAGACTTCAGTCTTCATCTCCCCCACCCCCACCTTTCTCCCTCCCCCATATCTCCTCTCTCTCCATCCCATTGTTCTATATATATCCCTCTTTCCCTGCCTCTGCCTCCCTTCTCCCTCCCTCTCTCTCCTTTCCTCCTTCTGTCTGTCTGACTCTCTCTCGCTTCCTTCCCTCTTTCCTTTCTCTTCGCCCCTTTCTCTTTATTTCTCTCCCTCCCTCCCTCTCTCTTCCTCCCATCTTTCTGTCTGACTCTCTCCCCTCTCCCTCTCTCCCCTTTCTCTCTTCCTCCCTGTCTCTTTGTCTGACTCTACCCCCCCCCCCCCTGCCCATCCTCCCACTTGATATCTACCTGTTCTCTTCTCTCTCCCCTTCTCCGTCCCTCTATCCTCCCCCTCTCCACCCTGTCCACCCAACACTACATATGGGTCAGATTTTCAGAAAATGTACATTTCACCTTCACTAATTCTTTCAAATAACCCGAATTTCAGACAAAAATAAAATTCAAAATACAGTTCAACCTAACCAAACAGATTGCTAGAATCAATGCAATGCCAAATATACTCAAATTTACCTAGTATTGACCAAATTGCAGCCTAATTTAGCAGGATATATACTAAATGTGCACTGCTGCCAATTGTACATTTTCTGAAAATCTGACCCATATGATTCGCCTTCTAGAGGGATAGCCCCACAGTACCACTATATACCCCACACACAACCCAACACATTGTACATTGTACTATAACAGTTATACAACCAGGGCCAGGTAATGTGATAAGACTAATAATACCTGCATGGTTATAGGTAGACACACTTGTACCTCACCTGGGCAGGTAGAAACAGCTTAGCCTCTATCAAATAATTTACATACCACATTCCCAATTTTACATTCTTTCAAACAAAGGGTTTTATAAAAACTAATCTTTGTAACAACTTAGAGAAATAGGACTCTAAGTTAACAACAACACTTATATATGGGTCAGATTTTCAGAAAATGTACAATTCGCCTTCACCAATCCTCTCCAACAACTCACATTTAAGACAGAAATGAGCTTCAAAATGCAGTTTAACATAACAGAACTGAAACTTTAAATCAATGCGATACCAACCATACTCAGATATACCCGGCATTCTTCATTTTCCAGGTTAATTTAGCCGAATTTCCTGAATGTGTAGAGCTTCCAATTGTACATTTTCTGAAAATCTGACCCATATATATAATAAATTGTACACAAACACACAAGTGTCTGTGTTGCATGTATTTTACCAAAATATTTATCTAAAATATTGAGTAATTGAGTGTAACAAATGGTTATTAAAGCATCTAGATAGGCATATATCATAGTTTCATGCTATCCTATGTCGTGGTTGCACTCTCAGCTAACGTCGGTCAAAAACTGAACAATTTTCTATACTTTATGTTCCATTCTTTTCCAACCATTCTACAAGTCATTTGAACAAAATATTATACTTAGAAGAATCGCCCGAATCCCTTCTTGCGATGACTTAACTTATTATCGCTCACCGGGGGCAGTTCGCTCCCTCTCCCAGTGGTTAGACTTCAAATTCGCGTATATTTATAAATATAACAGTAGCAGAATATTGATAAATCCAGTCCTATATGTCAAAATATGAATGGATTTGGTAAGATTTTGTTTTTAGATATCCTATAATGGAATTACATTTTTATTCAGCCACAATCGTGTAAAATTAACATTATTTGTTAAACCTGAATATCATCAAGCAAATCGTTCATCTTTTTTCATTCTTTTTTGATAGATATTTTAGTACAACCATTCATATATTGCGCTCTCTTGAAAAATTGTTTGTTGTGGGGTCTCACACCTACATCCCAGTCAGGTCCAGACGGCCACATTCCTCGATTCCACATCCAGTGATAAGCTTAACCACAAGGCTAAGACTAAGGCTAAAAGTGTTAATGACCCCTAAAACTTAGGGGTCCAAAACTGCCTTCTGGACCTGACTGATCCTACGTTACACTCTAGGTCCAAACCCTCAGATCAGATAAGAATGGTATATACTTCGCTAATCGGTTTCCTAGCCTAGGACTCGGCGTTTTAATGGGAATATAATGACATTTTGCTGCCTTAATGGAAATATAATGGCACGTTGCAGTTTGAGGCGAGAGGCTTTCCTTTTGTTTGAAGGGGCTCTCTCATCTTTGAGCCTAGACTGCGTTAAATGCAGATTACTGTGTTGAAATACCATCCTACTTTCGTATATTTAGGGCAGAATAAATAAAGATATTTTTATAAATCAAATTAATACGCCATTAATTAGACTGGGACAATATTGGATCTGGGTGAAGGTAGACAGTCCCCTTTCGTTTCCCTCGACCCAATTCCTTTTTCACTAATGTATGCACAACCAGGATTAAGACCCCAACCCTAAAGATAAACAAAATACAGATTTATATTGAGCTCATATAGTGGGCTTGCAAACAACCCAATGAGCACTAGAAACAAGTATAAGGGTCAGATTTTCAGAAAATGTACAATTCGCCTTCACCAATCCTCTCAAATAACCCGAATTTCATACGAAAATACAGTTTAAAATACAGTTCAACCTAACCAAACAGATTGCTAGAATCAATGCAATGCCGACTACACCCGAATTTACCTAGTATTGACCAAATTGCAGCCTAACTTAGCAGAATATACTAAATGTGTAGAGCTGCCAATTGTACATTTTCTGAAAATCTGACCCATATAACATGTATAATATATAATATGGGCGTTGGTTTATTAGGCAAGACAACAGTGTTTGCGATCCCCCCCCCCCCACACACACACACCCTACCTATAAAGATTTACGCTACCTTAAAGTTTTTTTAGACCTTTCCTATTTTTAAGAAAATGATTTTTTGACAAAAAAGCTAATTAAAGCAGGAAAACAAGTCTCCCTAACCATAAAACACTGAAAATGTATAGTTCTCATGTTTAAACAACTATTGTTATGAAATAAGTGGAAAATTGATGAAACTGGTGAATTATAAAGAACAATATGCAGTAGTATTTATTTTATTTTTTTTTAAAATTCCATTTAAGGCCAAGTCATTAATTTACAAGTACAATAGTTAGAAAAATACGTATTTTGTCGTTCAACGACGTTTCTCATACGTTGCCTCAAGTATGGTTGGATGATGTATGATGTAAAGTATGATGTAACAACCAAAAATTTGTAAATGTTCAAGGCTGTCCAAAAGTACACTATAAACAAATATGAAGGAAAACAAGCTACAGGTTAAATAATTAAAATTATTGTATTTTAATAATAAAAAAAAAAAAAAATATGAAAAAATATGAAAAAAAAAATTGTTATATTTACATATTATATATCTAACGCCCATTGTACAATGGGGAGTATTATACATATATGTGATGTGTTACATGCAAATGAGTCATAAGTCGCAAAAAATGGATGTTGGGATATTGTCATATTTGAAAAGATGAGACCAAGGGGATTCCAATGAATATAAACATTAAGGGCATCTAAAAAGTATTTCTATATTTTAAGTTTGATATTTTTTTTCTGAAAAAAAAAGTTTTCAATATTTTGAGGTGGAAGATTACTAGTAAAGTAGGTAAATGTACTCCATATGATGATATTAGAAATGCATGGATTGATTTTTTTTTTTTTTGTTTTTACGACAACTTCTTTTATTCAATCTGTCAACAATGTCATCTTCCTCCGGGACAGCTATACATCGAGAATTACACACGTCCCTCTTCTGCATCATGTTTGCTCGATAATTTTATATTTTTCTCAGTTTTTATTCTTATAACATTAACACTAGAGTACCACTGTTAGACAATTTGCTCATATATATATCACAACACAACTATCTTCATGTATTACTTACTCACTTGTCTACCGATTTTAAGGTGGGTAGGGTGTCGAAAGGTTATTTATTCTGATCTATTAGATCCGTCAGATCCGAGAATATTTTTCTCCACTTCCCATCCTCTTCCCTGTCTATTGTCGTGAGTTTATTCTGATATAGAATGATTGAGATCTTAGATCTCAGTTCATAACAAAAGACGAACCATTCTAACATGCCTTTATGGAAGAGTTTCTGGCGATGTATAAAAGCTTTTGCTACAAGAATGATCCAATTTATTATCTTACTATTTGTACCCATCTTGTCGAATCCGAACATGATGTTTATTCTTTCAACATTAAATTCTCCATTGGCATTTTTTTTTATCACCTTTTTCCCACTTGGGTCCTCGTTTAGGTACCCTATAGAGTCTATAAACTCAAAGATATTCCTCCACAAGGTTTTTGTTCTTCCACACAACATGAAAAAATGTACGACATCGTCTCTTTCAGTACAGAATGAGCAAACAGGTAGTGGTTTGATACCAGCATTTTTTAGATAGTAATTGCAAGTGATAGTTTTATGGATAATCCTGTATTGTAACACCTGAAGTCTTGTTTCACAAGAGGCTTTGTATGAGATTAAAAAGACTTTTTTCCAGTCTATTTGACTGAAATCTTCGTCACCCATGTCTAACAGCTGCTGCCACGAGTTAAGTTTCTCTCGTTTTACCTTCATACTTTCTATTAGAGCGTTATAGATCTTTTTGCTGGAACATGTCATTATATCTATACATTGGCTGTTGATGTTTATATTTATGTTCCCTTTATCCTCGCAGGGGGGGGAATTTTGTATGATCGTGAGCCATTCTTTAGGTATGGCTTTTTTCAAATCTCTCATCATATGGTAGTCAGGTATAAATCCATATTGTCTTTTTACCTCTAAGATCGACATCATTTTACCTTGTTGGTTGATCAGATCACCTATACTTGTAATTCCATTTCTCTCCCAGCTGTGATAGTAAAACATTTTTTTTTTTCTCTAATTAGTCTATTTGACCATATTCTTTCTCTCAGTATTTCATTTCTCGAAACTGGCTCTTTATTGTAGAAATATTTATTCCATATTGAGAACACCTCTTGGTAGAAACTATTCAACGCTTTACGTGGCATGCTTCTACACAACAATACATCTTCTGCTTTCTTCGCAGTGGGGGAATAAGAAGCCATTTCTCTAAATGCTTTACCTGTACTATCTTGGAGTATTCTTTGTACCCACTTTAGGCGGTTAGTGTCAATTACTTCCTTAATAGTCCTTAAACCCAGCCCACCGTCTTCTGCCTTTTGGGCTAAAAACGCTGTACTGATTTTGTGGTCTTTATTTAACCAAACAAAGTTCAACATAATTTCATGGATTTTACTTTGGATCTTCTTTGGTAATGCAATACATGCCAGCACATGCTGAAAAATGGGGAGCAGGAATACATTGCACACTAATACCCTTCCCTTGATGGTAAGGTTTCTCCTTTTCCATTGGTTCACAATTAACTTGGTTCTATCCAGTAGTTTTTCACTATTTACGACTGATAGTTTTGTCTCGTTTCTTGGGGAGAGAAGAGTCACCCCCAGCACATTCATTTTATTCGTCCAATCTATTTTGAGTATTTCTCTGTTAGTTAACTTAATTTCTCCTATATTGAATCCCTTGGATTTTTTTGCATTTAATTTCAAGCCTGAGGATAAGGCATATCTATCTAGCATTTGAATAATCTTATGTAAGGAGAACTCGTTTTTGACCATGACGGTCATATCATCGGCGAACTGCACTAGTTTTGACTCTTCTCCCCCCCCTAGATCAACTCCCTCAATGTCGACATCCTTCCTAATTTGGTCAGCTAGTCTTTCGACGCATAAAACAAAGAGAGATGAGGAGATGGGATCTCCGCATGGATTGATTTAATACACAGTCCTGAAATTTGATATATGTATTCACATGATCTAAAGCTCTAGACACCTACAAAAATGAGAACATTCGTGAAAAGAGATCTTGTAAATAAAACACTTTGAAAAATATCAATTTTGCGACTTATTACTCATTTTCCTGAAACACATCACGTATTATGATGAACTATATCGATGGATTCAATATTTCCACCATTTTCTTTAAAAAATAACTTATCTGTCACTTCTATGTGTGAACACTGCCAGTAGACCACGCATACATACCTGCAAAGGAACAAGGATAGATTTAGTAATTTATTCACAACAAATCCACGACATTATGGTGGAAACTACTGTAGTTTCAAGTATCTAAATTCAGGAAATTAATCAAAATCATTAAGATTTGGTAGGAAAAATCAAATACAATACTCGGTGATTTATTCTACTATGAAAGATTAAAAGGATTCGCGTTGTAACACGGTGTTTTGGGCGGACTGCCAAAACAACAATTTTTACCTTTTTTACGCCCATGATTGGATCAGATTAAGCCCCGCCCCCTAACCTCTTGACCCCTCTTCCCTCCATGCACCTAGCGGCAGCAATTGTTACTACTTTGCACTGATAACTGGGGTCATTTGGTGCGATGGAAAACATAAACAAACGGAGGTGCACAGAATGGGGTACAGTTGGGGTTATTGTTCATTTGGGTTCTATACTTGTCATACTGATATATTTAAGGATTTGAAATGCCTCTTGGTGTTTCCTGTCTGTCAGTCACTTGTCTCTCCCTCCCCCTCCCCCTTTCTGTCTCCTCCCTCCCCCTCTTCTGTACCACCTCTCTCTTCCTCCCTCTCTCTCACCTCTCTATCCTGTCCCTTCTCGCTCTCTCTCTCTCCCACCTATCTCTCCCCCTCCCAGTCTGTCTCTCCCCCTCCCAGTCTGTCTCTCCCTCTCTCATACTTTTTCCCTCTCCGATCTTTTTTCCTCTGCACTTCAAACCCTCAGATCAGATAAGAATGGTATGTCAGCCAACTTTGCTAATCGGTTTCCCAGCCTAGGAATGAGAATATAGTGTCATTTTGCGGTATTAATGGAATTATAATCTTCTGTACCACCTCTCTCTTCCTCCCTCTCTCTCACCTCTCTATCCTGTCCCTTCTCGCTCTCTCTCTCTCCCACCTATCTCTCCCCCTCCCAGTCTGTCTCTCCCTCTCTCATACTTTTTCCCTCTCCGATCTTTTTTCCTCTGCACTTCAAACCCTCAGATCAGATAAGAATGGTATGTCAGCCAACTTTGCTAATCGGTTTCCCAGCCTAGGAATGAGAATATAGTGTCATTTTGCGGTATTAATGGAATTATAATATAATAATATATAATAATATATAATAATATATAATAATATATAATAATATATAATAATATATAATAATATAATGGCACTTTGTGGTTTGAGGCGAGAGGCTTTCCCTTCGTTTGAAGGGACTTTCTCAACGTTGGGCCTAGACTGAAAGGCTCTCTTCGATTCTTTTTACCTCTGCTCCTTAACATCACACCCCTTTCTCTCTACCCCTCCTCTTCACCCCCCGCCCCTTTCCTCCAGAACCCTTCCCCTCTCTTTTTTCTCTCTCCCACCTCTTTCTGAGTCTCCCTTCTGTCCCACCTGCACCTCTGTCTCTGTCTCCTTCCCTTCTCTCGCTCCCTTCTCTCTCTCTCTCTCTCTCTCTCTCTCGCTCCCTTCTCTCTCTCTCTCTCTCTCTCTCTCTCTCTCTCGCTCCCTTCTCTCTCTCTCTCTGTCACTTTCTCTCTCCCTCTCTCTCTATCTCCTTCCCATCTCTCTCTCTCTCTCTCTCTCTCTATCTCCTGTCCCTTCTCTCCCTCCCTTCTCTCTCTCTCTCTCTCTCTGTCACTTTCTCTCTATCTCCTTCCCATCTCTCTCTCTCTCTGTCTATCTCCTGTCCCTTCTCTCGCTCCCATCTCTCTCTTTCACTCTCTCTTTCCAGCTGTTGTTTGTTCCTCTCTACACTCTAAGAAATCAGCTGAAAATTCATCTGGATCCATGTAATTACCTGTTGTTTCCGGGTACGAACTGTAGTTTACATGGATTCAGCGTGCATGTGTGGAATCCATGTAATAGCTTGTAATCCCAAGCTGATTTTACACTGTTCCCGCACACTGTTCCCACTGTTCAGTCAACCATGCTAAGGCCACCTGCAGTGGCTTTTGTTTCAGCAGAGCTATGTATAGCCAGAGACAGTCCATTACGTAATGGACTGTCTCTGGTATAGCTTTGTGCATGCACCAGTGATTTCTAGGGGTTTCTAGGTCAGCCCAACACTGGACTGCAGGTTTGAATCACAACAACTTTTACCCTCAACCAGTGAGCAAGGACAATACAACTCACAGGACGGATTGTTTATGCACAGGTCCATTTGAGGAATATGGCAATACTTTCAGGTAAGTAATATATGTTTTGTATTCTATTGTACTTTGTGACCTTAGATATCTCAGTTTTGGCTCTCCCAATCGGGTGAAAACGGGCGTATTTTTTGGCCCACACAGAGCTGATTTGACTCCCAATTATAATATGTTGTCTCCCGACCTCTCCCCAAACTGAAATCGGCTGTACTTGGCCCACACATACCCAATTGACCTCTCGCCCAGCGCCTCTATGCTCCTCCCCCTCGCATGCATACCTAATTAGTAAACAGGTTGGACAAACATAAGCTGGACGCATACAGTAACCAGTGTAATGCCATAGCTTTAGCATGGCAGAGCTATATCTCATCGCTCCATTCTTTCTTAAAAATCATCATTGTACATGTTAAATGTATTCTCCTATATGCTTGTACTTTTCTGTGTCATCTATGGTATTTTTCTCCTAGTACAGTACACATTTCCATACAGTATTATATAATACAGTGTATGAAATTAACTTTTAGCTTTACCCGCCTACTTGGCAGGCTATTGCATACATTTACCCGCCCGCAAATTAACCCTCAATAACATAAATTAGTGGTGATTTCAATCACACACTATCATACAAATAAGTAAGAAATTTAGCAGCGGCGTTTGAGATATTTTTCTAATATGTAAAATGAAGTCTATAAAGTAGGACCTCAATAGAATTGACTCTTAACAATTTCCTCATACAACATTTCTATAGGCCTATAATAATGTTACCTTATAATAATGTAACATTTGTGAAAACGCAATAGTTAGAAGAGCTTTAGTGAATCTTTAAAATATGATTGGCCATGATCAAACACAACTACCTACAGTTTAAGTAGATTAGATTAGAAACTTTTTTTTCGAATTTTTCTCGCTGACAGAGGACGGTTCTCCGACTAAGGGAGGTCTCCATGTTCTCTGGTGTATTTACATTGTTCAAAAACAGTGAACAAATCCCCAGTCGTCATTGACGAAAGGGGTACACTGTTATGTTTAAATTGATATTCTATACATTCGGAATAAAACTTCTTAGCGCTGTGATTAATATCATGTTGAGTATTCTCAGATCAAGTTTCCATTCCTTTTCATAAGTCTTAGTTAATTAAACTCATTTTTAATGTTAATTATCGGATGCTTTTACCTATATTAATTAATCTATGAAGTTTTGGTCTTGCCAAATTAAGTCATTCTTTGCTAGTATTTTAAAACCTTTTTTGTCTCCTATCCCATGGGCCATTGTATCCCATGGGCATAAGTAACAAAGAACTACATTAAAGTGGACAGATTAAATAAAAATGAAAGAGAGAAAGGAATATCAGCTTAAACATAGAGATATATCATACAATAACACTAGAGAGATAGGCTCCAAGTGTCGTGTTTGTCTAACCCTCTCCCTGCATGCCTTTAGGTATGCACGTGCATCTTATCTGTTTACCCCGTCCTGCCTCCTAATTGGTTACAGGACATGTAAATTAGTAGGTCAGCGGTCTAAGTAAGTAGGTCGGCGAGACGTCAATTTGGGCTCCCACAGAGTCCCAGGATTTCATTTTGAAATCGGGGATGTTTTTATACTAGGTTTGATTTTCTGGACATTTACTCATTTAGATAAGATAAGATAAGTTAAGAAAATCTTTTATTTGTCAAAAACTGAATACGGTTACATCAATAGAAAAGGACATATAGGTTTACATGTCTGTATGAAAATTTTTGTATTCCATTTCTGCCGACAATTACCTGCAGGAGTCTTGTACTGGACTGAGCAGAAGTGAAAAATTAAGAATGAAAATAATACAAATCAAATCAAACAATGTAGATGACAAATAATAGGCTAAGAAGATACAGTGTCATGAAATATACAGCGCGAAAATTTCACGTTGGTCCAGAAGTAAATCGCCCCAGAATCTACATTTTACTGTGATAAATTAGCTGCTTGTGAGAAATAGTCAACCCCTCTCTATAGTCTATTGGACTGCGCCCCCCCCCCCCCCTCCCACACAAAGCTGTTGATTGTTGTGTTGACAAGCGTTGGTCAGCGCTTTGCATTGCACCAAATATAACTGTATTTTATTCTTTACAGAAGCCGTTATGAAGAAGTACACCAACAAGAAAATGAACTAAATTGATGAAATGATGATTTTCTGAGGGTAAATAAAAGATCCCCGAATAAGAATATATAGTGAGGATAAAAGGGTTTTACATGGGTCTACTGTAATTTCGAGCCGGGTTTTACATGGATTCAGAGTAAATTTTTATACGGATCTACTGTAATTTTGAGCTGGGTTTTACATGGATTCAGAGTAAATTTTTACACGGATCTACTGTAATTTTGAGCTGGGTTTTACATGGATTCAGAGTAAATTTTTACACGGATCTACTGTAATTTTGAACTGGGTTTTACATGGATTCAGAGTAAGTTTTTACACGGATCTACTGTAATTTCGAGCCGGGTTTTACAAGGATTCAGAATAAGTTTTTACATGGGATCCATGTAATTTTACACGAAAATGTAATTTCACCGGGAAAAACCGTCATCCAAAAACGCAGTGGAATCCGTGTAAAATTACACGGATTTGACTGAAGGACCGCTTACAGTGTAACACCCTCCCTCTCTCCTATCCTTTTTCCCCTGCCCCTTAACATCACACCCCTTTCTCTCTACCCCCTCCTCCTCCTCACCCCCCCCCCCCCCCGCCTCACCCACTGCCCCCCCCCCTTTCCTCCAGAACCCACACGTTCCCCTGTACCCAGCATGTACACACAATGTTCCCCTGTGTCTACCTCACACTAATGTACAACCAGACACTTTTATAGCTCTCTTCCATTCACAGTTTCACTAAGGATCACTCTTTATGTCCTCTAAGTCCCGCTTGACCTTCCCAAGGTCACAACTCAGGGGTCAGCGGGGTCAAGGATGATTGATCCCAGGGTCAAGCGTTTTCCAGTTTGAAATGGTCGAAACTACCAGCCCCTTGAGCTAACCGACTTTCACTGCTTTCACTTGGAATTTATTTTCAACCTCTCAAAAAGAAGTAGGAAAGAATGTACTTGAGAGGGTGCAAACGAAACGGAAAAGACCTATCCAAGGTGGTTGTTGCTATGTCGTTATACCAATCCTCTTAACACTATAACTAAGCAAGATTTAAGAAGAATTGAGGTTCAAAATACATTTGAATGGTCATTTTCTTTGAATCAACGTAATATATTAGAATATACCTAGCGGCTAGTACTCTCTCTTTCCTAAGCCCAATTTAGCCCAATTTACAGAATCTGAAAAGGATATTGACAGAAATGTGATTTTATTTTTTTCCATCCTAAAATAACCTCGCACTAAACGTCATACCTATATATCAAAAAGTGAACAATTGTGTCTATCAACCAACTGGAAATAAAACAAAATATAGAAAATAAGTCGAGACGAAGAGGCCACAGGAATCCCACATATGGTCCATCTTCTCAATAAAGTACAAACTTTATGGCACAAAAACTTCTAAATTCGATTAATAAAGATGATATCTGATTTGTCCTTATTGTCAGTCTGTCATTGTTGTACGGGTCAGGTTTTCAGAAAATGTACAATTCGCAGATCAACACATTTAGTAAATTCTGCTAAATTATACCGGAAAATCGTCCATACTACGTATATCTGGGTATATTTAGTATAACATTGATTCAAACAATCTGTTAGGTTATGTTGAACTGTATTTTGAACCTGATTTTTGTCTTTGATTTGGGTTATTTGAGATGATTGGTGAAGGTGAATTGTACATTTTCTGAAATTCTGACCAGTACTTAGTTTCTCATCAGATCCTGGTGTTGTGGTTGCTTTAGTAAGTTGTTGTTTTTTGTCAAATGTGGATTTGTCTTTAATGGCGAGACAATTTTATTGGTGATCTGGTGTTTGTGAGAGATCCTCTTTGAGTGGACAATGTGGTTGACCTTTGACCCGGTGGTATTCTCAATGATATCATCCAATATTTGGATCTTGGACGGAAAAAATGCTTTAATTACTTTTGGTGGCCGAGGATTCGGTGCAGTTTCGTTTTTTGAGTAGATTAAAAAATAATGAAGTAACGATCTGTTGAGGACACTTTCCCTACAAGGTCATGTGGGTCAGATTTTCAGAAAATGTACAATTCAACTTCACCAATCCTCTCAAATAACCCAAATTTCAGACGAAAATAAAGTTTAAAATACAGTTCCACCTAACCAAATAGATTGCTAGAATCAAAGTAATGCCGAATATACTTGAATTTACCAATATTGACCAAATTGGAGTCTAATTTAGCAGAATTTACTAAATGTGTAGAGCTGCAAATTGTACATTTTCTGAAAATCTGACCCGTGTATAAATAAAGTGAACTGTGATGTTTCAGTACATGAAAATCATACCCTGGTTCTTTTGAAACAATTCAAACATATACAGTCTAGGTTTAGAGTTGAGAGTCCCTTCAAACTTAGGGAAAGCCTCTCGCTCTAAACCGCAAAATGCCATTAGAATCCCATTAGAATGCCTACTCCAATACCCAAAACACCAATTCTGTGTTTGTCCTATGCAACTATTCTGTCATCTCCCTCACCCATATATCCACCCCTAGCCCCCTCCCACCCCCACCCCACCCCACCCCTTGTGTATACCCCCCCCCCCTTGTGTATACCCCCACCCCACCCCTTGTGTATACCCCCCCCCCCCCTTGTGTATACCCCCACCCCACCCCTTGTGTAACCCCCCTCCCACCGCACCCCTTGTGTATACCCCCCCCACACACACACCCCTTGTGTATACCCCCACACACACACCCCTTGTGTATACCCACTCGAGGATCCCCAGGTACACAGTGGAGCTTAATTACCCCCTGCTAATCCCTTAATGAGCTGGTGATGGGTATAACGAGGTAATCCCCCACCCCGTGTTTACACTCATACTAATCACAATTATACACACCTAATTAGCCTAGAGCTACCTGCCCGCCCCACCCACCCACACACACTCCCTACCCTCCCCCCTCTCTCTCTCCCTCTCCCCTCTCTCTCTCCCTCCCCCCTCTCTCTCTCCCTCCCTCTCTCTCTCTCTCTTTATTACACCCCTGTGCTGTTGCTTCCTATACCTTCAGCATTGTATGTCACACTTGGTCAAAGTGGTGCATAACATGTGAGTTATGTCACCCTTGGCGCATACAACAAGTAGGTCCGCCAAAAACTTAAATTACTTCTTTTATTTTTAATTATTTATATTTTTTATTCATTAATGGGGTGTAATAAATATGGAACAAAGCTCGGGTGAAGTCTGTACACTTGTTAGTGACCTCGGGAGCACAGAAGATCTCGGGCTAACGCCCTCTAACTTCCCGCGCTCCCTCGGTCAATAACAAGTTACAGACTTCCCCCTTGCTAGGTTCCATCTATATCCCTCATCCTCTCCCTATCGCTCCCTCTATTTTTCTCTCTCCCTCGATCTATCTATCAGATTCCCCCCTCCTCCCTACTTTTACTCTCCTCTCACTCTCTCTGTCTCTGGAGGGTTCACAGGGCGTTCCTCACTCAACTAATCTCTCCCCTTCCATCCTCCATCTAAGCCGCTCCTCAGCAAACAGTATTTTAAGGCTGGACTCAGAGTCAGGGTGGCACTAATATCCAGGTGTGTTACCCACCTGTGCACAGGGTAAACAGGCGGCGTGTGGCCGGCGTTCCACACAATCAGGGAGTTTCCTTCCCACACTCCCCTCCCTATGTCTCTTGTTCTCCCTGGCTCACCCACCCCCCTCCCTCTTGTTTCTGCCCTCTGTATCCCAGCCTTTCTCGTTTTGTCTCTCCTCTCTCTGCCCCCTACACACTTTCTCATGTCTCCTCTTTCTCCCTTTCTCCCTCTCCGCTCTCCCCTCTCCCTCTCTATCCCTCTCTCCTCTCTCTCTGTCCCTTTCTTCCTCTCCGCTCTCCCCTCTCCCTCTCTTCGCACTCTCTCTCTCTCTCCCTCCCTTTCTCCCTCTCCTCTCTTTCTCTGTCTCCCTTCCTTTCTATCTCTCTGTCTCTGTCTCTCTCTTCCCTCCTCCCCTCTCTACCAGAGGTGACCTTGAGGGGTGTAAGAAGTAATACACACTCCGATGGTACAACATTATAGCAATGACATGTTTATTATTTATCAACATCGTGCCTTAAACTAGCACCCACCAAGCATCTAGATCTGGGTACAATTTTCTGCAAATGTACAATCGGAAGATCTACACATTCAGTAAGTTCTGCTAAGTTGGACTGAAAAATAGTAAATACAAGCACGTACACCTGAATGGATTTGATATAGTTCTGATTCAAACAATCTGTTTGGTTCTGTTGATCTTTTTATGAGTTTTTATCCTTATTTGTGCCTTAAATTTGGGTTATTTGAGAGGATTGGTGAAAAGAGAAGTGTACATTTTCTGGGGATTTCACCCATCTTCCTAGGGAACAATAGCATGCGTCTGCAGCAATCATCATATCTTGTCGAGCATTCACACAATGATGGATATGTGATAGTTCCCGTGCGTGTGTCTAAACACATCACATCAACACCACCCCATAGGCCTCTTAAACCCCCATAGGCCTCTAACACCACTCCAGTCTAGGCCCAAAGCTGAGAGAATCCCTTCAGACGGAGGAAAAGCCTCTCGCTTCAAACCGCAAAGTGCCATTATAATTCCATTAAGACCGCAAAATGACATTATAATCCCATTAGAACGCCTAGTCCTAGGCCAGGAAACCGATTAGCGAAGTAGGCGTCTAATCACTGACATACCATTCTTATCTGATCTGAGGGTTTGAACCTAGACTGTCTCGACCCAGTGATCAAAACCAAGCATGAATTACGTCAGCCCTGCCATCAAAAATCATCATAAAATGTGGGAAAAAAAAAATAAATAAAATGGTGTCATAATTTCCCATGATATTTGGATCATCACATGGTATCAGTGGTTGGCATGGTAACAAAGCTTTCAAATGGGGATTGCGCATGCGTACCATGTGTCTAGAGGTTGGGTTCCGGTGGCTAATAGAGGCATGTTAATGTATGCATGTATTAGGCTGATACTGGATATGTGCTGGGGAGACTGCCTTGTTCTAATGTCTGCACAGGGAGCGGTTGTTGCTGAACATTGATTTTTTATTGTGCCTCCCTCACTGTGGGTTTCATAGAATAATCCAGAAATATTCTTCCCTTCTGTGTCAGTGTCTTTCTCTGACTCATGTGGTCCCCCCCTCCGCCCCCCACTCTCCTATCTCTGCCCCCACCCCCTCTTTCCCTACCTCTCTCTAGACTAGCTTTATTTTTGTTTCTCTCTCTCCCTTCTCCCTCCCTCTCTCCTCTCTCTCCACGACCTTTCTCTCTCTCGCTCCCCCTATCTCTCTCTCTCTCCTCTCTCTCTCCACCACCTTACTCTCTCCCTCTCCCTATCTCCCCCTCCCTCCCTCTTTCTCCCTTCCCCATATCTCTCTCCTCTCTCTCTCTCACTCTCCCCCTCCCTCTCTCTCTCTCTCTCCATATATCTTTCTTTATACCAAATGATACTATTCTATTAGCCACTTATATTTAAATTTAATACCTTAATTCATCCAATATTACAGTGTTTATATCTCAATATATTAGCCCCTTATATTTAACATTTTATCATTACCTTAATAAATCCAATATCACAGTGTTTATATCACAATATCCCAAGTCTTCCACTAAGGAATATTCCACTGCAATGAATGCCAATAAACCATAACCCAACTTGTAAGTTGTACCTCACCAACCCACACATTACATACCCTGTATATACATGGCTGTCATAAAGCCCCACCAGTCACACAAACATGACTTACATGCTTTATTTGTCCCGTCTTTACAAGCCTTCTGCCACATACAGCACATTCCACTGCCCCCCTCGCCCGCCGCCAGTCAAAATACAACATAAAATTTGCCCAATAAACAGAAAAGGTTGGTACACAAACAGGAGGAGTAGGGGAGGTGTGTGTGTGTGGGGGGGGGTCTAGGCTCAGAGTTGAGAGAGTCCCTCCAAACTGAGGGAAAGCCTCTCCAGTCTAGGCTCAGAGTTGAGAGAGTCCCTCCAAACAGAGGGACATCATCTCCAACTTAGACTAAACTGAGGGAAGGCATCTCCAGTCTAGCTAGGTACTATACTAATGATTGACCCTCCAGAAATGTCGCCAACTTTTTCATGCATAAATATATATAGAAGTATTTATTAGATGACCTTAATGTTTACTATCATTGGAATCGGCTTGATCTCATCTTGTCAAATATGATGGTATCTCAAAATTCATTTTTTGTGACTTGTGACTTATTTTGCTGTGACTTGTGACTTATTTTGCTGTAACACATACATCATGGTAATAGACAATATCTATGAAATGAAACAGATTTGGGAGATAAGACAGACAGACCTGATGGAGAACTTAAGCTTTCTTGCTTTCCATTGTTATCTTACTGTTAAGCACCGAATGAGTGACATTTTTATTTTAACAATGGACGCTATAATTCGGTCGATATGACGTCACAATGTGCCGTAACAATGGCATTTAAATTCTTATCAGATAATGACCAACATCGACATTATACACGATCAACATATGTCAAACCCGAGCAAGAAAATTGTCAAAATTTGAGAAATTCTTACAGGAACTGAAATATCTAGGATGCAATCTAAAGTTTAGTGGGTACATTTCAGATCCGTATGTAAGCCTTCACAATATACCCTTAGGGCCCAACAAGGGTCAGATTTTCAGAAAATGTACAATAAGCAGCTCTACACATTTAGTGAATTCTGCTAAATTGGGCTGAAAAATGATGAATACCGGGTATATCTGAGTATATTTGGTGTCGCGTTGATTTATAGTATCTGTTTTGTTGTGTCAAACTGAATTTTGAAGCTGATTTCTGTCTTAAATGTGGGTTATTTGAGAGGATTGGTGAAGTCGAATTGTACATTTTCTGAAGATCTGACCCACAACACACAACACCCACCCATTGTGTCGTGTTATTGTATGGCAATAATTCGACTGGATTTACCTACAATTGTCATCCAATTGTCACCAATTTTAGCAAATATTTCTAGTCTATTGTAGTGTTTTTGAGTTTTTCCTATTGTGTCGCGAGGAGGGAGATATCAGCCAAAAAATAATTTGATTTTTATCGATGAAAAATGTCAAGATGTTTTGAACCCGATGGAGAAGAGGTGGTCTCGGGTGCGTTTATGTGATAAGTGTCGCCTTCAATTGTCTCGCGCGGGGAAAAATGGTTCCTTTATCTGTTGTTTTGTTGTTGAGAGACAGGGAAGAGAGGGATGGTGGTTATTATGGGGAGGGGGGATGGAGATATGATCTCTCTCGCTCTCCCCCCCTTACTTCTGTCTCCTCACTCCCACCCTGTCTCCTCTCTCTCCACCCCCTTTCTCCCATCCCTTTTTTCTCTCCCTCCCTCCACCTCTCCCCCCCCCCCTTTCCCTTCCCTCTCTCATCTAGCTCTCTTCCTCCTCCCCCTCCCTCCGCCTCTCTCTCCTCTATCTCTCTCCTCTCTCCCTTCCTTCTCTCTCCCTCTCCTAGCCAATAATGAATGTCCAGTCCCCATGCCCCTTCCATTTCTTTATTCTCTTTAATTTCCCATTCTCGGTACTCTTAATACCAAACACTCACCTTTCATCCTCTCTCCCTCCCTTTCTCTCCTCTTCCTCTCCCTCTCTCTACTCCCTCCCTTTCTCTCCTCTTCCTCTCTCTACTCCCTCCCTTTCTCTCCTCTTCCTCTCCCTCTCTCTACTCCCTCCCTTTCTCTCCTCTTCCTCTCTCTACTCCCTCCCTTTCTCTCCTCTCCCCCTCCCTCCTTTCTCTCCTCTCCCTTTCTCCCCCCCCCCCACTCTTCTCTCTCCCCCTCTTTCCCTTTCTGCCCCTCTCTCTCCCTCTCTCATTGTCCCCCCTCCCTCCCTGTCCCTCCTCTCTCCCTCCCTCCCCTCTCTCATCGCTCTCAGTACCAAACGATCACCTCTCACTTTCTCTCTTTGTGTTAAACTCGTATTAAACTCTAATTTATTTGTACAAATAAATCTGTACGTGTGCTCGAGGTAGGGATGGGGTAGCATTAGGAGAGGTAAGGTAACAGTAGGGGGAGGTAAGGCTGGGGGGTGTCATGTTTCCATTGTCGTCCCCTCTCAGCTATTGATCAGGGTTTGTGACGTCAGGAAACGCTTGTCAGACGCTCCTATTTACACGGACGGACGGTAGGTGGCAGTAGTGATGGATAGGAACAAAAGGTAATGGGGGAAAGGACCAGGAAGCTCGGGGGAGATTTTTACTATTTTTAATAGGATAAATTAGATTATTGTAGTGGCAAAAAATGCTTAAAAACCATTAAATACTAGTTTAAATGTCATAACTGAAAAATAGCAAAACAAATGATATAAGACAGAAAAACAGTTTAAAATCATCAAAACAAATCATTACAATTTTATGGTGTCCATTCCTTTAAAGCCTTTAAAGTTTTCATTCCATTTAAAGTTGCATTCAATTATTTCATTTTCAGATTTTTTTTTTTAAAAAAGACGTCCATTACTATAAAGACTTGAACTCATCTTATTACGTTCTGATGATATCAAAGAAAACATTAGGTGATATTTATCAACACAATTTATTTGGAAACATGTAAAACACATTTACATGAGATCCCCATTGAATATTCCATGCTGAACATAACATGTTTTTAATAGCATTTACTTTTACATATTCAAACTCTCATCTTACGTTTTTCATCTTTTGCCTTCGCTTTTTATTTTCCCCAGTGTGAATCGACACGATGGGCTGTATTCCACCAGCGGGTATATCGGTGTGAGATTTTAAGAAAATGTACAATTCACCTTCACCAATCCTCTCAAACAACCCACATTTAAGACAGAAACGAGTTTCAAAATGCAGTTTAACATAACACAACTGATACTTTAGATCAATGCGATACCAAATATACTCAGATATACCCCAAATTTATCATTTTTTTAGCAGAAATTACTAACTGGGTCAGATTTTCAGAAAATGTACAATTGGCAGCTGTACACATTTAGTAAATTCTGCTAAATTAGACTGTAATTTGGCCAATACTAGGTAAATTCGAGTATATTCAGCATTGCATTGATTCTAGCAATCTGTTTGGTTAGGTTGAACTGTGTTTTGAACTTTATTTTCGTCTGAAATTTGAGTTTTTTGAGAGGATTGGTGAAGATGAATTGTACATTTTCTGAAAATCTGACCCAACTATGTAGAGCTGCCAATTGTACATTTTCTGAAAATCTATAGGTGTGCGGGTTAGAGAGGTGGTGTAATAGAGACGAGTCACACCTGCCGGTAACGTGAGACACAATCAATGGCACCCACCAGTAAACACACTTGAAAAGTCCAAAAGTAAGGTAATTTATGTGAGAACGGTTTGTATAAATCATGCCAATCACTCCCAGTATGTACTCTCTATAGAAGATGGTTTTTGTTGTTATTAGCAAATTTGATCATGGTTCAAATTTAAGATCTTTTCTCTGGTTGAGGGCGGAACTTTCACCATACAGAATTATCACCACATCAAAGCGGAACTTTCACCACACAAGATTTTATGCCTGTCTGTCAATAATGCGGGTAATATGGAACACCATAGGCTACAGCATTGGTGTTCATACCACATACAGTGGGTAATATGGAACACCATAGGCTACAGCATTGGTGTTCATACCACAGTATTGGTGCTCATACCACATACAGTGGGTAATATGGAACACCATAGGCTACAGCATTGGTGTTCATACCACATACAGTGGGTAATATGGAACACCATAGGCTACAGCATTGGTGTTCATACCACAGTATTGGTGCTCATACCACATACAGTGGGTAATATGGAACACCATAGGCTACAGTATTGGTGTTCATACCACATACAGTGGGTAATATGGAACACCATAGGCTACAGTATTGGTGTTCATACCACAGTATTGGTGCTCATACCACATACAGTGGGTAATATGGAACACCATAGGCTACAGTATTGGTGTTCATACCACATACAGTGGGTAATATGGAACACCATAGGCTACAGTATTGGTACTCATACCACATACAGTGGGTAATATGGAACACCATAGGCTACAGTATTGGTGTTCATACCAGAGTATTGGTGCTCATACCACATACAGTGGGTAATATGGAACACCATAGGCTACAGCATTGGTGTTCATACCACATACGGTGGGTAATATGGAACACCATAGGCTACAGTATTGGTGTTCATACCACAGTATTGGTGCTCATACCACATACAGTGGGTAATATGGAACACCATAGGCTACAGTATTGGTGTTCATACCACATACAGTGGGTAATATGGAACACCATAGGCTACAGTATTGGTACTCATACCACATACAGTGGGTAATATGGAACACCATAGGCTACAGTATTGGTGTTCATACCAGAGTATTGGTGCTCATACCACATACAGTGGGTAATATGGAACACCATAGGCTACAGCATTGGTGTTCATACCACATACGGTGGGTAATATGGAACACCATAGGCTACAGTATTGGTACTCATACCACATACAGTGGGTAATATGGAACACCATAGGCTACAGCATTGGTGTTCATACCACAGTATTGGTGCTCATACCACATACAGTGGGTAATATGGAACACCATAGGCTACAGTATTGGTGTTCATACCAGAGTATTGGTGCTCATACCACATACAGTGGGTAATATGGAACACCATAGGCTACAGCATTGGTGTTCATACCACATACGGTGGGTAATATGGAACACCATAGGCTACAGCATTGGTGTTCATACCACAGTATTGGTGCTCATACCACATACAGTGGGTAATATGGAACACCATAGGCTACAGTATTGGTGTTCATACCACATACAGTGGGTAATATGGAACACCATAGGCTACAGTATTGGTACCCATACCACATACAGTGGGTAATATGGAACACCATAGGCTACAGTATTGGTGTTCATACCACAGTATTGGTGCTCATACCACATACAGTGGGTAATATGGAACACCATAGGCTACAGTATTGGTGTTCATACCACATACAGTGGGTAATATGGAACACCATAGGCTACAGTATTGGTGTTCATACCACAGTATTGATGCTCATACCACATACAGTGGGTAATATGGAACACCATAGGCTACAGTATTGGTGTTCATACCACAGTATTGGTGCTCATACCACATACAGTGGGTAATATGGAACACCATAGGCTACAGCATTGGTGTTCATACCACATACGGTGGGTAATATGGAACACCATAGGCTACAGTATTGGTGCTCATACCACATACAGAGGGTAATATGGAACACCATAGGCTACAGTATTGGTGTTCATACCACATACAGTGGGTAATATGGAACACCATAGGCTACAGTATTGGTACTCATACCACATACAGTGGGTAATATGGAACACCATAGGCTACAGTATTGGTGTTCATACCAGAGTATTGGTGCTCATACCACATACAGTGGGTAATATGGAACACCATAGGCTACAGCATTGGTGTTCATACCACATACGGTGGGTAATATGGAACACCATAGGCTACAGTATTGGTACTCATACCACATACAGTGGGTAATATGGAACACCATAGGCTACAGTATTGGTGTTCATACCACAGTATTGGTGCTCATACCACATACAGTGGGTAATATGGAACACCATAGGCTACAGTATTGGTGTTCATACCACAGTATTGGTGCTCATACCACATACAGTGGGTAATATGGAACACCATAGGCTACAGCATTGGTGTTCATACCACATACGGTGGGTAATATGGAACACCATAGGCTACAGCATTGGTGCTTATACCACATACAGCATGAGAGTCAAGGTTTCATAATATTCTCACTATTTTCTTGCCATAAAAGTATAATAAATACAAAATTACCCTTGGGCGATCTCCCTAGTTCCATATTACATGCAGGTTACACTATTTAACTTCATACATTTCACCCGTTGTGAACGGTTGTCTTATTTTGACTTATCCATTTTTTACCTGGTGAGATGATGCACCAGATGGGATATATTGACCTTGTACAGAGGTGTGAGGGTAATAGATAGCGGTGCAATATGAGCCCAACCCCATATACACCATGGACAGGTACTTGAATCTTAACCTTAAATTACCTATGGATCAGGGCGTCAGAAAATGTACAACCGGCAGCCCTAAATATTTAGTGAATTTGGATAAATTAGACTGAAATGTGATAAATACTAGGTAAATCTGAGTATAGTTGGTATTGTATTGATTCAATACATCAGCTCAATTATGTTGAACAGTATTTTGAACCTCATTTTTTAACTAGTTATTTTTCCTCTGGAGATATTTCTGTCAGGTTTAAGGAAGAGTTGTTTAAATTAAATTGAATAGAGAAAACAATAAACTATAATAAATTTGAGATTCAAAATTAAAATTAAGTGTTTCCTGCTTGAGACATATGCCACATTCCATAACCCTGATCTAACCCTACGTGCTATATATAACCCGTAACGTGAGCCGTAACGTGGCCGTAAGAGTGGGCTAACGGTTACTAACAGCTGCCAAGGGCTGCTTACTATTGTCAACTATAAATATTTTATAGTGAAATATTTACTCTAATGGTACTTGACATAACTTCTTGTACCATTAGGACCAGGATATAGGCTGGCCTATAGTAAAGCCGTAAATGGGTCAGATTTTTAGAAAATGTACAATTGGGAGCTGTACACTTTTAGTAAATTCTGCTAAATTACGCTGCAACTTGGTCACTACTAGGTAAATTCGAGTATATTCGGCATTGCATTGATTCTAGCAATCTGTTTGGTTAGGGTGAACTGTATTTTGAACTTTATTTTCGTCTGAAATGTGGGTTATTTGAGAAGTTTGGTGAAGGTCAATTGTACATTTTCTGACAATCTGACCCAAATGTGTATGTGTGTCTGTGTGTGGGGGGCGGGGGGGGGGGGGGAGTGGGAACATTCCTAGCATTATTAATTGTGAATGTGGAGTGGTAAGTGGTGAGAGGTGGGGGAGAGATAGAGGAAGAAAGACAGATGGAGAGAGTGGGAGAGACAGAGAGGAGAGGGAGAGACAGAGACAGAAGGAGAGAGAGAGAGAGGGAGAGAGATGGAGGAGGGAGAGCAAACCTACATTATGGCAAGATCCAACAAACGAATGTAAATCAATTTCCCTTACTTTCATCTTGATTTTCATTTGGGGAATAACTTTACCATTCTCTGAATTAGAGAAACACTAGATTTTAAACGGGATCTTACGGTTTCTGCTTTGACCCTTACACACATGATTCCCTATCTCAAATCTCAAATCTGAACCTCAAACAGGTTCAGATTAGAGATTTGATGAATGAATTTCAGCGAAAAAGTGAGCGTTGAAGATTTAACTCAAATGGGACCAAATGGTTAAAATTGAGTCAATATTTATAACAATTTCAAAAGCTAACAAAAGCCCCTTCACAGGTACTATTATAACCAGGCTGTGGCCAATATGTTGACGGTGAAGTGAAGGGGGGGGGGGGGCACGGGTGGGGATAAAGACCCTACTGCAGGTTTTAATGAAACAAGAATATGGGTCAGATTTTCAGAAAATGTACAATTCGCCTTCCCCAATCCCCTCAAATAACCCAAATTTCAGACGAAAATAAAGTTCAAAATACAGTTCGACCTAACCAAACAGATTGCTAGAATCAATGCAATGCCGAATATACTCGAATTTACCTAGTATTAACCAAATTTCAGGCTAATTTAGCAGAATTTACTAAATGTGTACAGCTGCCAATTGTACATTTTCTGAAAATCTGACCCATATAATAAATGTAGCCTATTATACACCTTTGTCTCCTATTTGAACCATCAAATATAGTTAAAGCTATGACTTATCACAAGCATCTCACCACATCTTATTATCAATTAATTATCAGGGAATGAGGGTTGGGAGAGAGAGAGAAAGATAAGAGAGAGGGGGTGGGGGATGGGGGAGAGAAGAGAAAGAAAGAAAGAAAGAGAGTGAGCGAGAGGAGACGAAACATAAAGAGAGGGTAAGGAGAGGGAGCGAGAGAGGACGAAAGAAGGAGAGACAGAAAGAGAAAGAGAGAAGGAGAGACAGAAAGAGAAGAGCAGAGAAGAGAAGAGGGAGGACAGAGAGGGGGGATAGGAGAAGACAGAACGAGAAGGAGACAGAGGGAGATAGATATGAGAGAGGAGAGAGAGAGAGACATTTAGTATATCGGTCAGATTTTCTGAAAATGTACAATTGGCAGCTCTACACATTTAGGAAATGTTGCTAAATTAGGCAGAAAAATGATGAATACCTGGTATATCTGAGTATATTTGGTATTGCATTGATTCAAAGTATCAGTTCTGTTATGTTAAACTGCATTTTGAAGCTCATTTTTGTCTTAAATGTGAGTTATTTGAGAGAATTAGTGAAGGCAAATTGTACATTTTCTGAAAATCTGACCCATATAAGGCAGGTAATAGCTGCCCCCTGCACCCCCTCCCTCCTCCTGAGACCCCCCCCCCCCCCCCCCCCACCCGTACATAGAATGAGGGAGGTATAGACAGAAGTCCAAATATTTGTGATCAATGTGACAGAGCCGACTCATCCTCTATACAGATGTAGAACGGCGGCTACTTGTCAATGGGAATCATACTTAACTAGCTCTCCTTCCTCTCCAACTAGCTCTCCTTCCCTCTCCAACTAGCTCTCCTTCCCTCTCCAACTAGCTCTCCTTCCTCTCCAACTAGCTCTCCTTCCCTCTCCAACTAGCTCTCCTTCCCTCTCCTACCCACTCTTCACCCTCTCCAACTAGCTCTCCTTCCCTCTCCAACTAGCTCTCCTTCCTCTCCAACTAGCTCTCCTTCCTCTCCAACTAGCTCTCCTTCCCACTCCAACTAGCTCTCCTTCCCACTCCAACTAGCTCTCCTTCCTCTCCAACTAGCTCTCCTTCCTCTCCAACTAGCTCTCCACCCTCTCCAACTAGCTCTCCTTCCCACTCCAACTAGCTCTCCTTCCCTCTCCAACTAGCTCTCCTTCCTCTCCAACTAGCTCTCCTTCCTCTCCAACTAGCTCTCCTTCCCACTCCAACTAGCTCTCCTTCCTCTCCAACTAGCTCTCCACCCTCTCCAACTAGCTCTCCTTCCCACTCCAACTAGCTCTCCTTCCTCTCCAACTAGCTCTCCTTCCCTCTCCAACTAGCTCTCCTTCCTCTCCAACTAGCTCTCCACCCTCTCCAACTAGCTCTCCTTCCCACTCCAACTAGCTCTCCTTCCCACTCCAACTAGCTCTCCTTCCCTCTCCAACTAGCTCTCCTTCCTCTCCAACTAGCTCTCCTTCCCTCTCCAACTAGCTCTCCTTCCCACTCCAACTAGCTCTCCTTCCTCTCCAACTAGCTCTCCTTCCTCTCCAACTAGCTCTCCTTCCTCTCCAACTAGCTCTCCTTCCCTCTCCTTCCCACTCCAACTAGCTCTCCTTCCCTCTCCTTCCCACTCCAACTAGCTCTCCTTCCTCTCCAACTAGCTCTCCTTCCTCTCCAACTAGCTCTCCTTCCTCTCCAACTAGCTCTCCTTCCTCTCCAACTAGCTCTCCTTCCCACTCCAACTAGCTCTCCTTCCCACTCCAACTAGCTCTCCTTCCCTCTCCAACTAGCTCTCCTTCCCACTCCAACTAGCTCTCCTTCCCTCTCCAACTAGCTCTCCTTCCTCTCCAACTAGCTCTCCTTCCTCTCCAACTAGCTCTCCTTCCCTCTCCAACTAGCTCTCCTTCCCTCTCCAACTAGCTCTCCTTCCCACTCCAACTAGCTCTCCTTCCCTCTCCAACTAGCTCTCCTTCCTCTCCAACTAGCTCTCCTTCCTCTCCAACTAGCTCTCCTTCCTCTCCAACTAGCTCTCCTTCCCACTCCAACTAGCTCTCCTTCCCTCTCCAACTAGCTCTCCTTCCCACTCCAACTAGCTCTCCTTCCTCTCCAACTAGCTCTCCACCCTCTCCAACTAGCTCTCCTTCCCTCTCCAACTAGCTCTCCTTCCCTCTCCAACTAGCTCTCCTTCCTCTCCAACTAGCTCTCCTTCCCTCTCCTTCCCACTCCAACTAGCTCTCCTTCCCTCTCCAACTAGCTCTCCTTCCTCTCCAACTAGCTCTCCACCCTCTCCAACTAGCTCTCCTTCCCACTCCAACTAGCTCTCCTTCCCTCTCCAACTAGCTCTCCTTCCCACTCCAACTAGCTCTCCTTCCCACTCCAACTAGCTCTCCTTCCTCTCCAACTAGCTCTCCACCCTCTCCAACTAGCTCTCCTTCCCTCTCCAACTAGCTCTCCTTCCCTCTCCAACTAGCTCTCCTTCCTCTCCAACTAGCTCTCCTTCCCTCTCCTTCCCACTCCAACTAGCTCTCCTTCCCTCTCCAACTAGCTCTCCTTCCTCTCCAACTAGCTCTCCACCCTCTCCAACTAGCTCTCCTTCCCTCTCCAACTAGCTCTCCTTCCTCTCCAACTAGCTCTCCTTCCCTCTCCAACTAGCTCTCCTTCCCTCTCCAACTAGCTCTCCTTCCTCTCCAACTAGCTCTCCTTCCCACTCCAACTAGCTCTCCTTCCCTCTCCTACCCACTCTTCACCCTCTCCTACCCACTCTCCACCCTCTCCTACCCACTCTTCACCCTCTCCTACCCACTCTTCACCCTCTCCTACCCACTCTTCACCCTCTCCTACCCACTCTTCACCCTCTCCTACCCACTCTTCACCCTCTCCTACCCACTCTTCACCCTCTCCTACCCACTCTTCACCCTCTCCTACCCACTCTTCACCCTCTCCTACCCACTCTTCACCCTCTCCTACCCACTCTTCACCCTCTCCTACCCACTCTTCACCCTCTCCTACCCACTCTTCACCCTCTCCTACCCACTCTTCACCCTCTCCTACCCACTCTTCACCCTCTCCTACCCACTCTTCACCCTCTCCTACCCACTCTTCACCCTCTCCTACCCACTCTTCACCTGCCCCTACACCACCTGCAGCAGGTCTATATGGGGAAATTGCCCCACGATGTACAATTCGCCTTCACTATTCCATATCTCTCTATTCAACGGTCCTGAGCTGCTATTAGAAAAGGTCGGAGGGAGAACACAAAATGAGAGAGAAAGAGAGGGGGAGGGAAACAGACAGAGACAGGGAGACAGAGAGAGGGAGACAGAGAGAGGAAAAAGAGAGAGAGAGTAAGGAGAGAGTGAGGAGAGAGAGGGAGAGAAAAAAAAAGAGGAAAGAGAGAGAGAGACAGAGAGAGAGAGGAAAAAGAGAGAGATAGTGGGAGAGAGAGAGGGAGAGACAGAGAGAGTGAGAGAGAGTGAGGAGAGAGAGGGAGAGAGGAAAAAAAAGAGGAGAGAGAGAGACAGAGAGAGAGAGAGACAGATAGATAGAGAGGAAAAAGAGAGAGATAGTGGGGAGAGAGAGAGGGAGAGACAGAGAGAGTGAGAGAGAGTGAGGAGAGAGAGGGGGAGAGGAAAAAAAAGAGGAGAGAGAGAGAGGGGGGGGGGGGGTAAAAGATAGACTAAGAAATTGTCACAAGAGCAAAGCCGATCTGTACATAATTATATGACACCAAATCAAGGAAATCAAGTCAATATTGATATTCTTATTCTGCCATCCTCTGGTTCATTTACCTGACACATTGTCGCAAGACTGTCCACACAGGAGCGACTGGTCGCTCACAAACCACCCCAACGCTGGTAAAATCGCTAATGTGACGGTGGACCTTAAGTACTGGCAAATGGACGCTTTTGTTACTGGAAAAAAAATCATATTCTATTTATACTTATATTACCCTAAATGATAGTAACCGTAAACCGTCTTTACCGGCTTTAGGAAACTTTGAAAATAACTTTTAAAACAAACCTTGAACTAAACTTTTCTCATTTTAAAAGAAATTTGGGATTTTACTTTAATCGATTTGACTGGAATTTAAACTCTAATTGTCTCGATAATGCACAATCTCTATGTATCAATCATTTTTTTTCCTGACGCAATTTGATTACAACCTAATAATTGCATAAACAGGTATGTGGGTCAGATCTTCAGAAAATGTACAATTCGCCTTCACCAATCCTCTCAAATAACCTACATTTCAGACAGAATTGAACTTCAAAATGCAGTTCAACATAACAAAACAGATGCTATAAATCAACGTGACACCAAATATATTCAGATATACACGGTATTAATCATTTTTCAGCCTAATTTAGCAAAATTTCCTTAATCTTTAGAGCTGCCAATAGTACATTTTCCGAAAATCTTATCCTCGTTCGATATGAGGGTACAAACCCCCTAGCCCCCCTTTCTCTACCAACCCCTCTCTATACTAAATAACCCCCATACACAAGGGGATTGGGACCAATACGTGGGTCAGATTTTAAGAAAATGTACAATTGGCAGCTCTATACATTTAGGAAATACTGCAAAAATAGGCTGAAAAATGATGACTACCAGGTATATCCGAGTATATTTGGTATCGCATTGATTTAAAGTATCAGTTCTGTTATGTTAAACTGCATTTTCAAGCTCATTTTTGTCATAAATGTGGGTTATTTGAGAGGACTGGTGAAGGTGAATTGTACATTTTCTGAAAATCTGACCCACGTAGACACTACAGGTTCCCTAAATACCCTCCACACTCGGCCCCTCCTTCCGTCAATAGGACTAAACCTTCTCCCTATTCTATACCATTGTACGGCGAGAACGGGTAAGTAACTATACTCTGTATTTAATCCCAAAATTGCTGGAGGGTGCGACTATGTATAGTGTGTGGTATTGTGGGGTGTTTATTATTGAGGGTGAAGGGGGTGGGGGGTGGGGGGAGTGGGGGGTTATTGTGTATGTTGTGGATATATTAGTCTTCCTCTCTCTGTCCCCTCTGTCTCACTATCCACTCTTTTTCACCACCACCTCTCTCCCCTCTCTGTCTGTCTGTCTGTCTGTCTGACACTCTCCTCTCCGCTCCTTCTCTCTCCTCGCTCCCTCTCCTCTCCTCTCTTTCCCTATCCCTCTCTGTTCCCCCTCTCTTCTCTCCTCTTCTCCTTTCTCTCTCCCTCCCTCTCCCTCACGAATCCCTCTCTCGCCTCTCCCACCACTCCCTCTCTCTTCTCTCTGCTCCCCCACCCTCTCTCCTTCCCCTCTCTCCTTCCCCTCTCTTCCACCTATCCTCTCCCTTTCTCCCTCCTCTGGGCTCGTTCTATCTCCCTCCCCATCCCCCTCTCCCTCCCTTCTCTCTCTCTCTCTCCCGTATCTCATCAGAATCTAAATTCTGGCAAACCAATAATTATAACTATACTTAAATTATAATTATAATATTTACACATACAAAACATGCCTTTCTGCCCCAAACACAGGGACAAACCCATACTTAACATAATTATACGCGTACATTAACATTGAGTTTGACCATCAGCTTGACCATCAACTCTAACCTCTGCCGTTATGACCATTGATAAAGAGTTAAGCCACTGCTGACCACTCACTGACCACTCACAGCAATAGGTTGGTAGCGATCCAAGCGATTAAATCCTGTGAGTTTTTATTACTTACTATGAGGAATAAAAACAGCGCCAGCTTGAGGGGATTTATTCATTTTTATGTTTGATTTAATGTGAATTTTAAGCCCATTTGGCACGGCTTGGACATGTTAAGAGTGAAATCCTCTTTGTACGGCGGGAATGTATAGGTCTGAATCATAACAAGGTAAGAGTGGGAAATGTATGGAATCTTGGCAATCTGTGTCATTTACCTTGATGTGGGTTAGATCAGCAGAAAATGTACAATTCACCTTCACCAATCCTCTCAAAGAACACACATTTAAGACAAACATGAGCTTCAAAATGCAGTTTAACATAACAGAACTGATAGATTAAATGAATGCGATACAAAATATACTCAGATATACGCAAAATTTATCTTTTATTTAGCAGAATTTAGCAGAAATTGCTAAATATGTAGAGCTGCCAATTGTACATTTTCTGAAAATCTGACCCATGTGTGTGTGCGGTGGTGGTGGGGGGCATTTTAGTGTAAGAACGAAGCAGAAGGGGGGAGGGGGAGGTAGATAGTGTAAGAGAGGAGGAGAGGGGCGGGGAGGAAGAGGGAAGAGAGAGGTGGAGAGTGGAGAGAGGGGAGGGAGAGGAGAGAGTGGAGAGAGAGGCGAGGGAGAGGAGAGAGAGAGGGGGGAGGGAGAGGGAGAGAGAGGGAGAGAGTTGGGAGGGAGAGGAGAGAGGGGGAGAGAGAGGAGAGAGGGGAGAGAGAGAGGGAGAGGAGAGAGAGGGGGGAGGGAGAGGGAGAGAGAGGGAGATAGTTGGGGAGGGAGAGGAGAGAGGGGGGAGAGAGAGGAGAGTGGAGAGGGAGGCGAGGGAGAGGAGAGAGAGAGGGGGGGAGAGAGAGGCGAGGGAGAGGGAGAGAGTTGGGAGGGAGAGGAGAGAGGGGGAGAGAGAGGGAGAGTGGAGAGAGAGGCGAGGGAGAGGAGAGAGTGGAGAGAGAGGCGAGGGGAGAGAGAGAGAGGGGGGAGGGAGAGGAGAGAGAGGGAGAGAGTTTGGGAGAGAGGGGGAGAGAGAGGGGAGAGAGAGGGAGAGAGAGAGGAGAGAGGAAGAGCGAGAGAGAGAGAGGAGAGAGGGGAGAGGAGAGAGAGAGAGGAGAGAGTGGAGAGAGAGGGCGAGGGGGAGAGAGAGAGGGGGAGAGAGAGGAGAGTGGAGAGAGAGGCGAGGGAGAGGAGAGAGTGGAGAGAGAGGGCGAGGGAGAGGAGAGAGAGGGAGAGAGAGAGGAGAGAGGGGGGAGAGAGAGGGGGAGAGAGAGGGAGAGAGAGGAGAGAGAGGGAGAGCGAGAGAGAGAGAGAGGAGGGAGGGAGTGGAGGAGAGAGGGGAGGGAAAGAGAGAGGACAGGAGGTGATGGGGAGAGAGGAGTATGTGCGGGGGGGGGGGGGGGAGGGGAAGAGGAAGCAAGACAGACACAGAGTTAGTGAACAGAGATAAAAGAGAAAGAGAGAGAACAGAAAAAAGAGGAAGAGAGAGAGCAGAGAAGACAGAGAGCAGAGAGAGAAGGGACAGAAGAGACAATAGATCAGGAGAATATTTGCCTAATCTCACTCTATTTTGTTAACAACCTTGAATGTGTTGTGTTCCAGGAAAATGAGTCATAAGTCACAAAAAAATAGATTTTGAGATACCATCATATTTGAAAAGATGAGATCAAGCCGATTCCAATGATAGTAAACAGTCTAATAATCTAGTAAGTATTTCTAGATTTTAACTTTGATATTTTCGTTTTTGGAAAAAAAAGTTTCCAATATTTCTAGGGGTCAATAAACAGTAAAATAACTAAATGTAGGTCCATATGAGGGACCTTTAAAACGAAAGGATATATTACATAGATTGTCCTGAAATTTGAGACATCAATTGGACATAGCAATAAGTGATAAACTCCTCAAAATTCAGGATTATTCCAATGATGTGATCTTGTGAAAAAAACACTTTGATAAATATCAATTTTGCGACTTATGACTCATTTTCCTGAAACACATCACATATTCGTAATAATTGTTTGTACCTTTAAGGGGGTAAAACTAAACTTCTCATGAAATTCTAAAGAGAAGATGCTAGCCAGGTAGCCTGGTCCTCTTCCTCTATGTGAGAGATGGTGCAGTAGGGAAATGTCAACAAGCGTGAAGGGTACCAGTATATCAAACAGTCTAGTCAAACATACACCACCCCTCACCCTCTACTCTTACAATATGTAATGTGTTTCAGGAAAATGAGTCATAAGTCGCAAAATTGATATTTTTCAAAGTGTTTTTTTCAGAAGATCTTTTTATTGAAATGTTCTGATATTCAGAGGGTTTTAGCACTTATAGTCCATATAAAATCCATGTAACAAATTTCAGGAAATTGTATTCAATATATCCCTGCATTTTGAAGACCTTTGTATGAAGTATATTTAGTTACTTTACTGGTAATTACCCCATCTAGAAACATTGCAAACTTTTTGTTTCAAAAGTAAAAATATCAAACTTAAAATATAGAAACACGTATTAGGTATCCCAGTGTTTACTATCATTGGAATCAGCTTGATCTCACCTTTTCAAATATGGTGATATCTCAAAATCCATTTTCTACGACTTATGACTCATTTTCCTAAACCAATCACATATAGACTTTTTAAATAAATACAGTCAAACGTCTTACATGCCGACACATCCCTAAACCGGGCGGGGGAGACAAAGAGGGAGAGAGATTATGGATAATACAGTCTTTACCCCTCTGTACAGGGGATTTCTATACTAGCAACCACTCCTTTAATGAAGGACACCTCACCATTATGGACAGTTAGGGCCAGTCCCTATACATTTCTATAATAGTGACACCTCTCCAATCCATATATAGAGGTTTTAATTGTCTATATGGGTGAAGTTGCCAGAAAATGTACAATTCACCTTCACCAATTCTCAGAAATAACCCAAATTTCAGAAGAAAATAAAGTTCAAAATACAGTTCAACATAACCAAACAGATTGCTAGAATCAATGCAATACAAAATATACTCAAATTTACCTAGTATTGACCAAATTGCAGGCTATTTTAGCAGAATTTACTAAATGTCTACAGATGCCAATTGTACATTTTCTGAAAATCTGACCCGTATACAAAACTTTATACAACTTTGAAGCACTCAGTACGTTAACAACTGCACTACACAAGCCTTAACAAGGACTACCCTCTATATATACATCTTCCTATACATTATATTTTTCTCCAAAGCCAATAATTGAATTTTTCACAATGACAAACTTGCCCTGGGGCTAGCTTTCATAATTTACGAGGGCTGAGAAAGAGAAGAGAGAGAGTTTTTATACCACCCCATATGTTACCCGTTAAATTATTACCTTTCTCCTCTCTACAACACAAAGTGAATAATACTATGTTTTTGTAAGATTCATAAAATAGTGGAATGAAAGGCAATAGTGGGAAATAATGGTACAATTATGTTGATATGTGGTTGCATTTTTAACTTAGGGAGGCACTTTTTGGACGTCAAAACTGACTGCTGTGTTGGATGTACCGTAGAACCCAGCCTTAAGGACACCTTGATATTCTGGACACTTCACTATTATGGACAGTTAGAGTCAGTCCCTATACTGTATATATCTATTATAGTGGCACCTCTCTAATCCAGACACCTCACCATTATGGACAGTTAGAGCCAGCCCCTATACTGTATATTTCTATTATAGTGGCACCTCTCTAATCCAGACACCTCACCATTATAGACAGTTAGAGCCAGTCCTTATAGTGTACATTTCTATTATAGTGACACCTCTCTAATCCAGACACCTCACCATTATGGACAGTTAGGGCCAGTCTATATACTGTGAATTTCTATTATTCTATTTCTCCATCTCCCACTGTCTCTCTCTCTCCCTCTCTCTCTCTCTCTCCCTCTCTCCATTTTTCTCCCTTTCTTTCAATGCTACCCTCCACATAACAGGTACATGGTAAAAGAGTGTACGTGCTGGTTGAGTGTCCCGTACTGTTTGTCCCCCTGACACCCTGTCCCTACCTTATTCACCACCTCACACCCCTCCACCTCACACCTCCCCTCTCCCTTATTGGTCAAGTACCCAGAAAATGTATAATTCACCTTCCCCAAACCTCTAAAAAAAGCATATTTAAGACAACATTTCTCATTAAAAACCAGCATAACCAAATAGATTCATTTAATCAGTGCAATATGAAATGTACTCAGACATTGCCTGTTTTTATATATTTTTGCAGTCCAATTTAGTAGAGTTTATTTAATGTGAGGAGCTGCCAATTGTACATCCCTATGCGACCTGGTCCATATACAGGTCTTGTACTGCCAGTGTTTATATGCCTCAGCAGGTTGGGTCAGGACAAATACACTGAAAATTGTCGGGGGAAAATGTTATTATTTCTTCTCTGTATGGTGACCCTCAAAAACAGATTTTCAGAATTTTTATTTTCTGAAAATTTGACGTTATTTGGCCAATCAAATTGATAATTTATTAAAACTTTGACGAAATTTCGTACATTTTTAGAACTGCCAATTGTACATTTTCCGAAAATCTGATTCCTGTGATTGCAGAAGTACTGATATGAATAACCCACCAATGCTTCCATTGCAAGCGGTCTGTTTTGTTTTGTTAAAATGAAAATATAAAAATGTTCTTGCAGCTTCCATTCACTAAGCATGACATGAATTGGTCACGGTTGGGGCAGTAGGAGAGATGGTGCGACACACTGAGGCAAAATGGCAAGTCATATATTTGTTACAAATAAAAAAGTCTTTTTCCCACATAATTCACATGTTGACGGTGACTTAAAGTTGTATTCTCAGCTATTACCACACAAAATATTACCAAATTATTATGACTTATAGGACTGAATGTTATACGTATATGGGTCAGATTTTCAGAAAATGTACAATTGGCAGCTCTACATATTTAGGAAATTTTACTAATTTAGGCTGAAAAATGATAAATACAAAATATTTATGAGTATATTTGGCATCGCATTGGTTTAAAGTATCAGTTCTGTTATGTTAAACTGTATTCTGAAGCTCATTTTTGTCTTAAATGTGGGTTATTTGAGAGGATTGGTGAAGGCCAATTGTACATTTTCTGAAAATCTGACCCATATACATGAATTTTAATCGGCCAGTGAGCGATAATAAGTGAAGCCACCGCAAGGAAGGATTTCGGCGGGTCACCAAAATAAAAATGTGGTCTTTATGGAGCCCTGTAGCAAAAGCAACCGGACAAAATCCTTCAAAATGTTGGTCAAATGACTTTTAGATGGGTTGGAAAAGAACAAAACACACAAAAAAACTTAAAGTAGAAAATCTTTAGTTTTTGATCGATTTTAGCTGAATTGCCATGCAGCAAAATGGCATAAGACCTTTTTCAAAATCTAAATCGTTTTCATCTTTTACTCAGCATTATTTTGGTTTGGGCAAAATCCCAAACAAATTTTCCATTATTTAACATTAAATTCACACTAATATAAGATAATAGGGAGGTTCAGCAAGCCTAACCTATACGTAAACGTAAACGTATCCATATCTCTGATATACAAACATACGTTAAAAGAACAAAGAGGTTCAGCAAAACGAAAAAAACATAACGTTAAATATCAAGCAAAATTTTTCATCTCACAACTTATTTTATACATAAAAATGCGATCTAATTCACAAAAAAAGATACGGATACGGTCACGTAATTAAGATAGGTTGCAGAAACTCCCTAATATTTCAGAATCCCCTCTGTGTTCCATGCGGAGGGGGAGAGAGTAAGAGCCGGTGTGACTAGCATGGCTGGAAAGGTTGTATTGAAATGTAGGTAAAAAGTAACCCACTTAGTGTTTGTCCCTTCTATGATACTCTCTATTATATGTAGGCCTGTACACACTGATATCTAGTTCACCGCATCATCTACCTTTCTGCTTATATTTAGCTGCTTTTTCTGCTTCTAATACCACTCTCTCCATCCTCTCCCTCCCTCACTCGTTCTCTCTCTCTCACCTCTTCCCCTCCTCCCATGTCTCTCTCCCTCTCCCTCCACCCTCCTCTCCCTCTCCACCCATGTCTCTCTCTCTCTCTCTCTCTCTCTCTCTCTCGCCACCCTCCTCTCTTTCTGTCCTCTCTCTCCCTCTCTTACCTGTATCCCCCTCTCTGTCTCTGTCTCTCTCTCTCTCTCTCGCCCTTTCTCTGTCACACTCTCCCCCTCTCCCTCTCTCTCTCTCCGGCAGGCCTATAATACTCAAATTGCCTCTCCATTATATGCCTGTACAAACTGATATCTAGTTCACATCAACTACCTCTAGTCGCTGAGCTGGATTTCTATGTATTTTGATCTTTCGCTGCCTCTTTACTTTTTACATTCTACGGAATTAAAAATTTGTGAATGTTAGTGAATTGCGTACCATTCTGTCAATCATCCTGAGTAGCAAGTTCATGTGATACATTTTGAGGTGTTGGTTGAGGGTTGGTGTGAGGAGTGTGGACACTTATCTGGGAGAATATCTGGATGCCCATCTCTGTGTGATGTAATTCACACCAACACTACTAACTTGGCACTTATGCAAAGACTGCTTGATTGACAACCTTCTACCATCTCTGCAGTAAATCCCTGAAGGCCAGTGTGACATCCTATTGGTTAGGACTGTTTGATTGACAACCTTCTACCATCTCTGCAGTAAATCCCTGAAGGCCAGTGTGACATCCTATTGGTTTACATGTCTTGTATTCTATTAGCTATCTTGGTTTGATTGACAACTGTAGAGAGGACCACCCATGACTGAATCTGAGTGATCTACACCTACTACACCCTTTGCGATTTCTGGGTTTCAAAAGAGTGTTATGTTCTTTATCCAATATCATTATCACAAAATTTACACATATAATTAAGCATAAGTATTTTTAATTAAATATTAAGCATTTTCAGTCGAGCGAAAACTAAACTGCTAACTAAGACTTGCCATTGCGCACAAATAGTTGTCCGTAGAATTTGTTTCCTTGGGAAACGCACAATATATACATTAACGTAAACTGATTATAAAGTTAAACAGAAAAATCTTCCGTGTCCTTCTCTTTTCTATATATCCCTCCTCTCTTCCGTGTCCCTCTCTCCCCTCTCTCCTCCCCCTCTCCCTCTCCACACTCCTTCTCTCTCCCTCTTCTCCCCCCTCTCCCCCTCCTCTCTGCCTCTCTCTGTCTGTGTCTCTCTCCCTCTCCCTCTCTCTCTCTGCCTCCCCCTCTCTGCCTCCCCCTCCCCTCCTCTCTGCCTCTCTCTCTATGCCTCCCCCTCCTCTCTGCCTCTCTCTCTCTCCCCCCCTCCAGCAGGCCTAAGATCTAAATGAATGTCCAGACTTAAAATCACTCCACTCCAATTGCCCCTCTGTATTACAAGGTACAAGTTAGGACAGGTAGAGTTGGTGACTCTTCTATTGACCATTGATTGCCCACCCTGTATACCTTCCATTCACAAACACACCTCTGCACCTATAGTGTCCCTAGCTCTAATAGTTTAATCAGTTTTGCAATCCTTAAGGGTCAGATTTTCAGAAAATGTACAATTGGCAGCTCTACATACTTAGTAATTTCTGCTAAATTCTGCTAAAAAAAATGATAAATTTTAGGTATATCTGAGTATATTTGGTATCGCATTGATTTAAAGTTTCAGTTCTGTTATGTTAAACTGCATTTTGAAGCTCATTTCTGTCTTAAATGTGGGTTATTTGAGACGATTGGTGAAGGCCAATTGTACATTTTCTGAAAATCTGACCCTTATAGGGTATGGGGTAAAAGGGGGGGGGGGGGGAGGTGGGGGTCAAATAACCAACGCTAGTTTAAGACAACAACATGAGTTATAGCATACACAGTTAGACGTAAACGAACAGATGTTTTGAATCAACGCAAAACCAAATATATGCAGATATACATGTACCTATTATTTATCCTTTTCAAGTCTACTAAATGTCAAGAATTGACTAAATGTGCAGATTTGCCCAATCTGTACGTTTTTTAAAACTGTATTGTGAACCTCATTTCTGTCTTAAAGCTGATTTAATTAAGAGGATTGGTGAAGGTGAATTATACATTTTGGGACTCTCTAACGCAGTTATGGGCAATATCAGACCAGAGACTCAACCCTCCAACCCTCAAACCTATGCTCTCTCAACCAGATTTAAATTAATTTAAAATGAGACCAAAGCTGTTCCCCCAAGCCTTGCAGCAAGTGGTGAGGTATGCTGCTGGTAATACAATTGGTGAATAGTGTAGGCCACTAAGTACCATTACATAACACACTCTAGTACGCATGCGCGCTGATCGAGAGGCTGGTCCACTTCCTCATGATCCCAGACCTATAGATCGGGATGACATGGGAACGACCTTTTAGAAAATATCTGTTGTAACTGAACAACTGAGTGAGTGAGTGAGTGAGATTGGTTGCTTTACGCCCTTATCAACACATTTAAGAGTGTTATATCAAGGGCGGGAGAGCTGAGAGGGAGGCAGTTTATGATCATACCCAGGAAAAAGAGATAGAGCAGAAGGGAGAGAGAGACAGAGAAAAGAGACAGAAAGGCATTTTATGGTCATACCCAGGACCATTGAACTCAGAGCCAAACAAAATTGGATCGCAAATGAATAACTATTGTAATTCTAGCGATACGATTATATCACAAAAACTCAGCTGTCCCCGTTGTCTATAGAAGGGCCTGGTGGTGGTGTGGTGGAGTATATGGGTCAGATTTTCAGAAAATGTACAATTCGCCTTCACTAATTCTCTCAAATAACTCAGATTTAAGATAGAAATCAGCTTCAAAATGCAGTTTAACATACCAAAACAGATACTATAAATCAAGGCAACACCAAATATACTCAGATATACCTGATATTCATCATTTTTCAACCTACTTTAGCAACATTTCCTAAGTTTGTAGAGCTGCCAATTGTATATTTTCTGAAAATCTGACCGGTATATATACAAGCCTACCTAGTACCACTATTAGTTTAATCCCAGCCCATAGTGAACTAATCCTCTTATACCCTATTGTGAACAACTCTACGTGTATTTCCCTTTATGTCCTCAGTTATTAACTCTTATTGTGACAATTATAGAACTCTGCCCTCTGGCACCTCCCACTTATAGTATTAGACCAATATATAATGGGTCACATCTCGGGAAAATGCACAATCTACAGCTCTACACATCTCTCAAATTCTGCTAAATTAGAGTGAAAAATGATAAATACTGAGTATATCTGAGTGTATTCTGTATTGTATTCATTCAATAAATCTGTCTGGTTATGTTGAACTGTATTTTGAACCTTTGGGCTATTTAATGGGATTGGTGAGGGCCAATTGTACTTTTTCTGAAAGTTAAGACAAACATTAGCTTTAAAATGCAGTTTAACATAACAGAACTGATACTTTAAATCAATGTGATACCGAATATACTCAGATATACCCGGTATTCATCATTTTCCAGTCTAATTTAGCAGAATTCCCTAAATGTGTAGAGCTGCCAATTGTACATTTTCTGACGATCTGACCCATATAATGTGTTCTGCATGAGTAATTATTGCATTAAACCTGATCACAATGTAACAGATTTTACGTTTTGTGAGAAGGTGAAATTACAGCCACAACCTTTACAGGTGACTGAGTACAGCGCTTTACAGTATAGGCTCAGAGTTGAGAGAGTCCCTCCAAACAGAGGGGAAAGCATCTCCAGTCTAGGCTCAGAGCTGAGGGAGTCCCTCCAAACTGAGGGAAAGCCTCTCCAGTCTAGACTCGGAGCTGAGAGAGTCCCTCCAAACTGAGGGAAAGCCTCTCCAGTCTAGACTCGGAGCTGAGAGAATCCCTCCAAACTGAGGGAAAGCCTCTCCAGTCTAGGCTCAGAGCTGAGAGAGTCCCTCCAAACCTGAGGGAAAGCCTCTTCAGTATAGGTTTAGAGCTGAGAGAATCCCTCCAAACTGAGGGAAAGCCTCTCCAGTCTAGACTCGGAGCTGAGAGAATCCCTCCAAACTGAGGGTAAGCCTCGATCTCCAGTCTAAACTTGAAGTTGGGCTATCCCTCAGTTTGGAGGGATAGCCTCTCCAGTCTAGGCTCAGACTGAGGGAAAGCCTCTCTAGCCTAGGCTCAGATTTGAGAAACTGAGGGAAAGTATCTCACACCAAACCGCAAAATGCCATTATAATCCCATTAGGCGTCCAATCACTAAAACACAATTTGTATCTGATCTGAGAGACTCTGAGCCTAGACTGACCCCACAGCGCTTTAGGTTATGATACACAAAATGTGTTAAAGTGGCATGGTGTATGACAAAGGTAGGAACACCAATCACTCACAAGTTCAAATAATAATGTTCCAAATACTTATATATCTTTCTTTCTTCTCCTTCTTTTTCTTTCTTTCCTTTTGCTGTCTAGCTCAATAGCTTTTCAATTGTAACTTATATTGCATTTTATGAATTGTACTACCTTTAAAACATCAACTTATTCTTAAAGCTCTACTCCGCCTTTATATTAACAGCCAATAAGATCAGGACACAACCTGATTTCAGAAGTTTTCATCATGTATTATTATCACGTGAATAAAAATCGTTATATATACAACGAAAACCACTTGAAAAAGTGAGTGTTTTGTATAGTTATATCCTGAATTAAACAGACTGTCCAATCTTCCTAGCTAGGGCTCCAATAGTGAGAAACCATAGGGACAGGAATCCATCTTTAATTTGCATCATTTTCCCCAAAGCTCAAATGATTAATTACAGACTAGGAACAAGAACCAACAACCCGTCCCCTATTATGCAACAGGCACATAATGAATATAATTATTTCCCTGTATGAATGCACTGTGTGAATGCAACAAGGCAATGGTAATGCACCGTGTGTACACTATTGGGTCAGATTGTCAGAAAATGCACAATCAAAATTTCTACACATGTCTCAAATTCTACTAAATTAGAGTGAAAAATGATAAATACTGAGTATATCTGAGTGTATTCTGTATTGTTTTCATTCAATAAATCTGTCTGGTTATGTTGAACTGTATTTTGAACCTGATTTTCGTCTTAAATGTGGGTTATTTGAGGGGATTGGTGAAGGTCAATTGAACATTTTATGAAAACTTGACCCTATTACGTAACACCGGGGTACAATAGAGCTAATAAGGCGGAAGGTTGGGAGGATAAGAAGTCATATTTAAGTGGTTTCTGTCTGGGACCAGCTTGTAATTTGAGCTCTTTTGTAAAATACGGACAAGAAAACTTGGTTCTTACAAAGGCCGGACCACTAAGTCAAATACAAAAGGCACAGAAACTAATTTTTCGCTTTGCCTCGTCGTTCTTTTTAATTTGGTTTGTTCGAGGGAAAAAAAATCCCAGTTTTTAGAAATCTTGGAATCTTGCATGAAAGTGCATTTTCGACCTAATTAATAGCCATTATTTGGGAGGAGGATTGTTGATATAAGAGAAAAAGATTATTAGTAGAAATAAATTTTTGTGTTGACATTTTTATTATTGAATTCATGGCAACAATTTATGGCAACCCCAAAGTGCCTTTCTGTCTGTCTGTCTCTCTCCCTCTCCCTCCCCCTCTCCCCCTTCTTCTCTATCTCTATTTCCTGGGTAAGACCATAAACTGCCTCCCTCTCAGCTCTCCCACCCTTGATATAACCTTCAATGTATAAAGCAACCAATCTAACTCACTTTTTAAAAAAAACCTGGGAATTTTGAGTGAATGAGTGATGGTTGTTTAATGCCGTGACGACATCCAAGTGGAGTCATATTGACGGCAGTGAGAGCTAGTGAGATGAGATGAATAGAGAGATTTATTGTACAGTCCAGCTGTAAATATTAGCATAAAAGCTAAAAGATGACGATAACAAAAGTTGATATTTGCTATAGGAATATGCTGAACATCTATAGTGAGAGTATCTCTTCTAACAAGCGCATCTAAATTCTACAGCTTAAAAATGTTTGTATCATTTGTGATGTGTTTCAGGAAAATGAGTCATAAGTCGCAAAAATTGGATTTTGTGATATTATCATATTTGAAAAGATGAGACCAAGGGGATTCCAATGAATATAAACATTGAGGGCATCTAATAAGTATTTCTATATTTCAATTTTTATTTCTGAAAAAAAAGTTTCAATATTTTTGGGTGAACAATTACAATTACAGTAGCTAAATATACTCTATGAGATGACCCTATAAATGCATGACAATATTTGATACACTGTCTTGCATTTTGGTACATGTATTCATACTTCAACCAGCGTTAGTCACATCAAAAATGAGAACATTCCTACAATGAGATTTTGGGAATATATCACTTTGAAAGATATCAATTTTGCGACTTATGACTCATTTTCTTAATACACATCACATTTAGTTAAGGCTATGTTTATACAAATGGAAATAGTTGTATTTTATCAATAGCTAACATCTATCATTATTTCATCAGTGTAACTTTCAATTCCCTAGATACCCAATTCCTCAATAACTTGAAATGAAAACAATGATCTACAAACTAAAGTAACTCCCCTGACGTCAAAACATTATTAAATGCACCAATTTACCCTGAGTTATTTGTGGTACAAACAGAAACAATTTCCCAATACAAACCGAGGCAGACCTAGTTGTAGAGAAAACATGGCCAGATACCGTACCCTTTAACAGACGTCCCTGATCTTACAAATAAAAGAAATAAGATACGAATAAATGGACACACAAAAGATCTCATTTCCGGCGGTGTCTCAGAACTATTCTCCTCCAATCAACAGTTAGCGGATATAGTATTTCGACAGGAATTGTGTCCGAGGTGAAAGAAAAACAGAAATACTTTTCAAGGGCTGGCTTTGAATGGTATTTTTTTGCAACAAAAGTTAAAACTTTCTTTGTGGCTTTGGAAGTGATAAAAGGAGAAGGATTGAGTTGCTAAGGAAGCGGTGTATCGGGAAATTTTAGAGTAGCAATTTTCGGAAGTGGTGTATGGAGAAATAATAAGTCAACTAAGTCAACCATAAAATGGGATTGTAAGGAAAGTCTGACTAAAAATATATTATTTATGGGAGGTTAAGTTAAATCTAAATATATACTTCCCAAACTGAAAAGATTGTTTCTAAGAAGGGTAGATGCGTGAGAGAAAATATATTTACTGGAGATTATATTATATATTTCCCAAAATAATTGTTTAACAGAAGGGCAGAAGCATATATGGCATTGCCACTATATACGTAAATATAAGAGTGATTTTTTTTGTTTAATTCAACCATAGAATTGGATAATAAAGAAAGTCGGACTAAACAATTTGAGATTAAGTAATTTTTTAGATATGTGATGTGTTACAGGAAAATGTGCCATGAGTGGGGAAAAATGGACTTTGTGATATCATCATATTTGAAAAGATGAGATCAAATGGATTCTAACGATTGTAAACATTAAGGTCATGTAATAAGTACTTCTAATGTTTCTATATTTACTAATTCTTGATGGTCGATCACTGTTATATTAAAGTAGTTAAATACGCCTTAGGATAACCTCGGATATGGGTCAGATTTTCAGAAAATGTACACTTGGCAGCTGTACACATTTAGTAAATTCTCCTAAATGAGGCTGCAATTTGGTCAATACTAGGTAAATTCGAGTATATTTGGCATTGCATTGATTCTGGCAATCTGTTTGGTTAGGTTGAACTGTATTTTGAACTTTATTTTCGTCTAAAATTTGGGTTATTTGAGAAGATTGGCGAAGTTGAATTGTACATTTTCTGAAAATCTGACCCATATACGTGTCTATATTCAATCCACAGTTTTCAAATTGTGTACATGTATTTATGCTACTAACAGCGCTTAACACACCAAAACATTCCGAGCAAGGGTTCTTGCGAAAAATATCTTTTTTTTTCTTTTTTTTTTTTTTACTTGTGACTCATTTTCTTGGGACGCATGCCATATCTGTAGAGCTCCTACAATTGGCAGCTCTACACATTTAATCAATCCTGCTAAATTAGGCTGCAATTTGGTCAATACTAGGTAAATTCGAGTATATTCGGCATTGCACTGATTCTAGCAATGTGTTTGGTTAGGTTGAACTGTATTTTGAACTTTATTTTAGCCTGAAATTTGGGTTATATGAGAGGATTGACGAGGTTAAATTGTACATTTTGTGAAAATCTGACCCATCTGTAAAGGTCCTACAGTATGGTGGCCTATAACCTGTGTAGAGCTCCTACAGTATGGTGGCCTATAACCTGTGTAGAGCTCCTACAGTATGGTGGCCTGTAACGTGACAAATTGTAACCTGACCGGAAAAATCAGTGCAGATTAGTTATGATTGTGAATAATAGAGGGGGCTGTCAACCTTAACCCTGTCCACCCGGGTGCAGGGCGGTGATTAGTGCCAGAAATAATTAACTAATTACCGTATATATACATATGGCAGCGTATACTGGAAACGCTCTACATAATGTCTAAAGCTCTAAATAGTGTTACCGAAGTGGATTTTTTCTAAAATATTTTCTTTGGAAAGCTTTCAAGCAAATTTTAAAATTCAAAATTTACACCTAAAAGCCTTAAAACGAAAATTTAAATTGTTTTGGAGATTTAATATAAAAATATCCGAAGTCATATTAGATGGACTGATGGCATTAATAAATTCAAGTTTATAAATATAAAAATATAGATTTAGAATGAATAAATAAAATACCAGATTTTAGTCACATTTTAAATCAAGAATGAATAAATAAATACCAGATTTTAGACAGATTTAAAGTAAAAAATTAGAATAAAAAAATAAATAAAGACTTAAGTGCCATTTTAAGTAAAGAATTCAAATAAATCAAATAAAACACAAGACTTTGGTCACATTTTAAGTCAAGAATAAATCAAATAAAATACCAGATTTTACAGTACGTCTTGACCAGCTGGACACACAATGGAGGGGTGGACATGGTCAGACAGGTAGGGGGTCAGGTGTTGAACATAGTGACCAACCGGGACCCCCCTCAACACCTTTATACCAATTAGCCAATTACTGGAGGCACCCCAGGTGTGAGGGGTATAGACTGGACGCTGGTAGACAGGTAGGTATTACCTGGTGATAGGTGGGTGGACAGTGGTCACCTGGGGAGGTGGTAGGTAGTGGTCAAGCGTTGACACTCTATACCCTGGACTGGACAATGTGTAGGGATAGGCATGGGAATGACCAGTGGAAGGGCAGGGGTGGTAGTAGTTTTCAGTCTAGGCCCAAACTTGAGAGAGTCCCTTCAATCGGAGGGAAAGCCTCTCGCCTCAAACCGCAAAGTGCCATTATAATTCCATTAAGACCGAAAAATGTCATTATACATCCATTAAACGCCAAGTCCTAGGCCAGGAAAACGATTATCAAAGTAGGCTGACATACCATCCTTATCTGATCTGAGGGTTTGGACCTAGAGTGTCTTGGCTGAGAGGTTGAGAGTTGAGAGAGTCCCTCCAAACTGCAATCGCAGCTATCATTTTGTACTCACATTTAAATGTTAATATGCCATGTAGTTAGCATAATATGTTATCAATATATTGGCAATAGGTATAGTCTGTCCGGAAAGTAGTTGACACGTGATTCCTTAGTCCCTTCCTTATAGTCCCTTTAAGGGGGGGGGGGGGGGGAAGTGGGGGATTTTTTACTTCAAACCTTTGCCTCTTGAATCGCTGTTTGCTACTGACCATGGCCAAATATCCAGCTGTATTGTATTGTGCTGCCTCTGTTCCATGTGCAGCAGCTGTTGTTTTGCTTAGATGGAAGGAAGAGCTGATTATACTGGACCTGTTTATCCATGGTTGATTGCAATTGGTAATTCGCTGGGTATAGTAAAGGGTTGACAGGTCCTTGTCATAAATAGAAGTAAAAAATCTCCCACTTTTCCCTCCCCTTAAAGGGACTAAGGAACCACGTGTCAACTTCTTTTCGGACAGACTATAGAAGGCTTATACAATGCTAGAGGACGATATGTACTCTTATCATGTGACTCTTCAGGTAAAAGTCATGCTTATTACTAGATATACTCTCTAGGTAAAGGTTAAAGGTAATATGAATGACGTATTATGCCATCCAGTTAGGTATAATCTAAGTCAGGTGATTAATTATCGACGTGGGGAAGGTCGAGCGAGTCTTTAGTAAGATTTCTAGAAATTTGATCTATCCTGAGTGTAAAAATCACGAGTATTACGAAGAGCATGTAAAACCAGCCAGTTCCATTTCCTTGACAACCAATCATATGAAAGTATGTCTAGAGTCGCAGTGGCACATTCATTTCTAACATTTGACCACAATTTTTACAATTTAAACATTTAAACCCTTTTTATAGTAACCTCTACCTTTTAAACGTTCTAAATATAGCCTATAATGGCTGAACTCTACGTCACCAACCTAGCAGACGACATTTCGACCTCATCACGTGACTCACCTGGAAAACAGAGGAAAACATGAAATTAATGGTTTATTAAAAGGCAAGATTTATTAATGTTTTAAAAATGGATTAAAAATGTAGAAAATATACGATTCGAAAGAAATTAATGCATTTTTAAAGAAGGACATCCATTGTTCTGGAATTGGTATGAAAAATATAACGTTGCTATATTCACATGCTTATAATGCAATATATCTGTGTCAAATTTTTAATCAATCTTATCCATGTTATGTTGCAATGTGTATGGGCAGAATACATTAAAACATTTCAAACAATCAATCTGAGATTAAAATGCATCAACCTGACTTAAAATATGAGAACATCCATATTCATGAATTGTGCACCAGATAAAGTTCTTTTTTTTAAAACGTGTATAACATGAATATCATTATTATTATCTACAGTCTAGGCCCAAAGTTGAGAGAGTCCCTTCAAACTGAGTCCTCGGCGAGGAAATCGATTAGCGAAGTAGGCGTCCAATCACTGACATACCATTCTTATCTGATCTGAGGGTTTGGGCCTGCACTGTCTAATATATTTTAATATCTTTAAAACGTGTAAGACGTACACCGATATTCTATGTAAAAGTTTCACCAACCTTCATAGAAAATGATTTCTTGAGTATCTAATCTTTAATGTCAATATTAAATGATACGAGTAGTAGAGGGTATTGATGGACGAACTTTCCATCGCAGAAACTTAACCCATTTATACCGCAAAATGCCATTAGAATCCCATCAGTAGGCCTAATCCAGGGCCAGGAAAGCCAGTAGCGCAGTAGGCGTCCACTGTTAGAGATTGTTATTAATGTTTATGTACGAAAAATAAACAAAATCACAAATGCTAGAAATCCCTGAGACAGATTATTGATTCATGTGCTACTGCATGAGGCGTTAGCATGTAAATTACATGTTTCCTACATGGAGAACATGCATGCATGTCAATGCATGTCACACACACATCACCACTGACTGTCCCTATCTCTCCCACACTCAGTGTAGGCCAAGGTTCTAAATTAGTGTTTCTTGTACTTTTATCTGATATTCGTTTATTATAGAGCACTGTGAATAAATAATTGTTTCTTTGTATCTCAAATCACTGTAAATTCAGTCTAGGCTTAGAGTTGAGAGAGTCCCTCCGAACTGAGGGAAGGCATGTCACTCCAAACCGCAAAATGTCATTATAATCCCATTAGTAGGCCTACTCCAGGGCCAGGAAAGTCTGTGGCGCAGTAGGCGTCCAATCACTGACATACCATTCTTATCTGATCTGAGAGACTCTGAGCCTAGACTAAGCCATGCATTGAGATGTAGTGTTTTTTATTGTATATTTATAAATGATGTATAATAAGAAATATTCTTTATTCTTATATTTATTTACATTATTCTCATTTACCAATAGCAGTTCTGACAAATTAAACCACACCCCAAATATCATCTTAATGTTAACCAAGATATTTTCAATATTGCACTTCTTATTTCACACTCATATTTACTTAAATCATGTTTTATTTTTAAAAAAAACAGAAAAAATATATACAAAACATACAATTACAGAAGTAATTGTAATACAAATGAGAAGCCACGCCTAGAGAACAAACGCATCTCATAATCTAAAGTTCATATTATATTTTCCATTTATTTATTTTTTATATCGGACATGCGACATGAAACATGATTACGTCTCTTTCATTATGTCTGGCCTGAACAAAGAAAGGGTTCACCATGGTTACCTGGACGCCGTATCAGGTGTTGGCTGTCTCCATAGTAACCACACATTACGTGTCTATGTGATAGGGAGAGGGAGTGGGGGAGGGAAAGGGGATTTCCCAGACAATTGTCAGTCCAAACAATGCACTATGTGCAAGCATGGGAATGCACATGTGGGTCAGACTTTCAGAAAATGTACAATTCAACTTCACCAATCTTCTCAAATACCCCAAATTTCAAACAAAAATAAAATTCAAAATACAGTTCAACCTAACTAAATCGATTGCTAGAATCAATACAATGCCGAATATACTCGAATTTACCTGGTATTGGCCAAATTGCAGCCTAATTTACTAAATGTGTACAGCTGCCAATTGTACATTTTCTGAAAATCTGACCCATGTACAGTTGTGTAACGTCTTGTGTTCCAGTGCGATAACATTTTACGTTGTGATGCCAGTATAATGTGTACCATGTAACTTCAGAAATAAAACCACTGTAGAAAAAAAGAACGAGTGAGTGAGTAAGTGAGATTGGTTGCTTTACGCCCTTATCAACACTTTGAAGTGTTATATCAAGGGCGGGAGAGCTGAGAGGGAGGCAGTTTATGATCGACTATGTCAGAGTTGAGTCCCACCAAACTGAGGAAAGGCCTCTCCAGCTTAGGCTCAGCATTGAAAGAGTCCCTCCAAACTGAGGGAAAGACTCTCCAGTCTGGGCTCAGAGTTGAGAGAGTCCCTCCAAACTGAGGGAAAGCATCTCCAGTCTAGGCTCAGAGTTGAGAGTCCCTCCAAACTGAGTGGAAGCCTCTCCAGTCTAGGCTCAGACCTCTGGCTCAGTCTAATCACTGACATACCATTTTTAGCTGATCTGAGGATTTGGACCTACACTGGACATATATACCATTCTTACAGATCTGAGGGACTGTGAGCCTAGTTTCAAAAAATCTTCTTTTTATTCATTTAAGGCCATATAGTTACATCATAACTTAATTTAAACTTAATCTAAAGAAGAGGAAAGGTGCATGAGTACCACATCATACCAGTTGTCAGCAAATAGTTTACAACTGCCGTGATAGATTCCAGGATTAATGTAATTAAAGTTTAATTATGGAGATATGTAAGGGCAAAGGTTGCCGACCGATATAGACCTAGATTACGTCATATTGCTGCGTCTCGTGACGTCATTAGCAGCAGACGATCACATAGTTGCGTTCCTTACTTATCTAAGGTAAATATTGGATGAGGAAGTGGCGTGGGGGATGGGGAGGGGGGTGAAGGTAGTGGTACAGAGAGAGGAGAGACGGGGGAGGAGAGGGAGACAAACAGACAGACAGAGGTAGAGAGATGAGAGAGAGGGGGAGGAGAGACAGACAGAGGTAGAGAGATGAGAGAGAGGGGGAGGAGAGACAGACAGAGGTAGAGAGATGAGAGAGAGGGGGAGGAGAGACAGACAGAGGTAGAGGGGGAGAGAGGGGGGAGGAGAGACAGACAGAGGTAGAGGGGGGAGAGAGGGGGGAGGAGAGACAGACAGAGGTAGAGGGGGAGAGAGGGGGGAGGAGAGACAGACAGAGGTAGAGAGATGAGAGAGAGGGGGAGGAGAGACAGACAGAGGTAGAGGGGGAGAGAGGGGGGAGGAGAGACAGACAGAGGTAGAGAGATGAGAGAGAGGGGGAGGAGAGACAGACAGAGGTAGAGAGATGAGAGAGAGGGGGAGGAGAGACAGACAGAGGTAGAGAGATGAGAGAGAGGGGGAGGAGAGACAGACAGAGGTAGAGAGATGAGAGAGAGGGGGAGGAGAGACAGACAGAGGTAGAGAGATGAGAGAGAGGGGGAGGAGAGACAGACAGAGGTAGAGAGATGAGAGAGAGGGGGAGGAGAGACAGACAGAGGTAGAGAGATGAGAGAGAGGGGGAGGAGAGACAGACAGAGGTAGAGAGATGAGAGAGAGGGGGAGGAGAGACAGACAGAGGTAGAGAGATGAGAGAGAGGGGGAGGAGAGACAGACAGAGGTAGAGGGGGAGAGAGGGGGGGAGGAGAGACAGACAGAGGTAGAGGGGGAGAGAGGGGGGAGGAGAGACAGACAGAGGTAGAGAGATGAGAGAGAGGGGGAGGAGAGACAGACAGAGGTAGAGAGATGAGAGAGAGGGGGAGGAGAGACAGACAGAGGTAGAGGGGGAGAGAGAGGGGGGAGGAGAGACAGACAGAGGTAGAGGGGGAGAGAGGGGAGACAAAGAGGGGAGTCAGAGAGGGGAGAGACGAGAGCGAGAGAGATGAGAGAGAGAGGGAGACAGACAGACAGACAGAGATAAAGGGTGAGAGAGGAGAGACAGAGAGGTGAGAGATGAGATGAAGAGAGGCAAAGAGGTAAGAAATAGGGGGAGATAGAGATGGGTGTGAGAAAAGTGATTGAGAGGGTGAGAGAGGGAGGAGAGAAAGATATAGAGAGAGATAGGAGAGAAGGAAGACAGGGATAGACAGAAGATAGAAAGAGGGAGGGAAAGATATTATGATAGGGAGAAGGAGAAAGAATAGAAGGGGGAATAGCCTAGGGGAGAGTAGGATGCAGACAGAGAGAGGGAGAAAGAGAAGAGAGAGAGAGGGATGGGAGAGAAGGGATTGAGAAGATGAGAAGGAGGGAAAAGGAGCGATGGAGAGAGATACAAAGAAAGAGGGGGAGATATTATGATAGGAAGAGGGAAAAAGAATAGAAGAGGGAAAAGGAGAGACAAAGATGGCGCCATAGAAAGAGATGTCTTGCCCTGTGTAAGAGTATCCAATCAGTGTTAAAGTATAGGACAATGTCATTAGTCACATAGAGCATATGGGTCAAGTCTTCAGAAAATGTACAATTGGTCTTCACCAATCCCCTCATATAACCCACATTTCAGACAAAAATCAGGTTTGAAACACAATTCAACATAACCAGACAGATTTATTGAATGAATACAATACAGAATACACTCAGATATACTCAGAATTTATAAATTTCCACCCTAATTTAGCAGAGTGTGAGAGATGTGTAGAACTGTAGATTGTACATTTTCTGAAAATCTGACACATTATATGGGTCAGATCTTCAGAAAATGTACATTTGGCAGCTGTACAGAATTTAGTAAATTCTGCTAAATTTTGCTGCAACTTGGTCAATACCAGGTATATATATATTCGAGTATATTCAGCATTGCAATGATTCTAGCAATCTGTTTGGTTATGTTGAACTGTCTTTTGAACTTTATTTTCGTCTGAAATTTGGGTTGTTTCAGAGAATTGGTGAAGCTGAATTGTACATTTTCTGAACATCTGACACATTATATATGTCGGGGTAGTTTGTGGCCTGGGGCAGTGTGTACTCTATACACATAGTAAAGTCCTTGTACACACACACTCTCAGTGGGGTAACCCGCGCCCCCAGCGGCACAAACGGAACTATTAGTACTAAATGGGGGCATTGTTTACTTAAATATAGATGGATATCTGCAATTGTGGTTATCTCGAGAATTTTAATGTTTGTGTTTATTTTAAGAGTGTTTTTCAATAGTTTAGCGAAGATTTTTTTTGTCAATTTTGTCGTTTTTGGTGGAAGTGTAAGGCAGTGCTGAGGCCAGTGACACGGGAAAGACATCATTATGTAGAGGAAATGTTAGTAAATGTGTCAGATCGTCAGAAAGTGTACACTTGGCAGCTCTACACTCTACATTTTGAAGCTCATTTTTGTCTTAAATGTGGGTTATTTGAGAGGATTGGTTAAGGCAAATTGTACAGTTTCTGAAGATCTGCGAGGGGAGTAGAGAGAACACCATTCGAGGGGAACATAACGCAAGGGGGTGGAGGGAAGATGGTGAAGATAGTGAGGGAGATGGAAAGTAAAGGTGATGGGGAGCATCAAGAGTTAGAATAAATGAGTGGAAAATGAGGAGAGGAAGAATAATATTGGATAAAAACTGGATATAAAGTCATTCAAGAACCGAGCAAGATCCGTTTACATATGGAATGACGACTATTTTATATAATCTTAATGAAACCACACGCTATTATTGTCAGAACCCACATGATATTTTTGAATTAGTCGAGAAAAAAATTGTATTGACGTTCATATTGTATATTGTTTATTGTGAATTTAAAAACTTAATCAGTAAAAGCTGTAGAGACTCGACCTGTGTCAGTGACCAAGGCGAGATTGTTTTTCTACGCAACTTTATTGTACAACATCTGGGAAAGGCAGAAATCCTCCCATCAGCTGGAGTGAACCTTTTCCGAAGCATTTGTAAAATGAATAAAAAAAATTTTCAATTCAATTCAATTCAATATTACTACAAATTATGTCACCGCGACACTATCCTTAGAACACCTGGGGACCTCCTCCAAGACACTAGTGGAGGTATTGCTGATGTAATCACTAATGTAGTGTTAACATACCATACACACATACACCCACTGCACACACAATATGGAGGATGCTCACAAAATACACCACAAACTTCCCCCACAAGTTTTTATTGGACCCAGAAATGGTACGAGTATTTTTTCCTAGAGAGCATGGTTTGGCATAAGTGTGTTTGTCAGTATATTGGGCTTACACACAGCCAGGTATTTTTGTCTCAATGTAAGGCACCGGGAGCTTGCGAATTCTTCTTCTGAAATATTTTTTTGAAGAATGCCCTCACGGTCTTTATTCTTTGTCTGTATGTCTATCTGTGTCTCTCCCTCTCTCTTTCCCTTTCTCCCACCTTCTGTCTCCCCCTCTCACACCTCTCCCTGCCACCTTCATTCCTCTCCCCCTCTTCCTATCTCTCCTCCCCCTCCTCCTCCATTTTTCTCCTGCCCTCCTACTTCTCCTTCTCTTCCTACTCCTTGTCCTTCATCTCCGCCCCCCTCCTCCCTCTTCTCCCCCCCCCCAATCCCTCGACACAAAACGTCTCCCCCTCCACACCACCTCCTGTCCTTCCTCCCCCTCCACTCCACCCCCATCTCTCACCATACCCCTCCACTCCACCCCCCCCTCTCTCACCATACCCCTCCACTCCCCCACCCCCATCTCTCACCATACCCCTCCACTCCCCCACCCCCCATCTCTCACCATACCCCTCCACTCCCCCACCCCCATCTCTCACCATACCCCTCCACCCCACCCCCATCTCTCACCATACCCCTCCACTCCACCCCACGTTTAACCCCCTCCCACTCCCCCACCCCCATCTCTCACCATACCCCTCCACTCCCCCCCACCCCCATCTCTCACCATACCCCTCCACCCCACCCCACGTTTAACCCCTCCACTCCCCCACCCCCATCTCTCACCATACCCCTCCACTCCACCCCCATCTCTCACCATACCCCTCCACTCCACCCCCCCTCTCTCACCATACCCCCTCCACTCCCCCACCCCCATCTCTCACCATACCCCTCCACTCCCCCACCCTCTCTCACCATACCCCTCCACTCCACCCCACGTTTAACCCCTCCACTCCACCCCCCCTCTCTCACCATACCCCTCCACTCCACCCCACGTTTAACCCCTCCACTCCCCCACCCTCATCTCTCACCATACCCCTCCACTCCACCCCCCCTCTCTCACCATACCCCTCCACTCCACCCCCATCTCTCACCATACCCCTCCACTCCCCCACCCCCATCTCTCAACATACCCCTCCACTCCCCCACCCCCATCTCTCAACATACCCCTCCACTCCCCCACCCCCATCTCTCACCATACCCCTCCACTCCACCCCACGTTTAACCCCTCCACTCCACCCCACCCCCATCTCTCACCATACCCCTCCACTCCACCCCACGTTTAACCCCTCCACTCCCCCCACCCCCATCTCTCAACATACCCCTCCACTCCCCCCACCCCCATCTCTCACCATACCCCTCCACTCCACCCCACCCCCATCTCTCACCATACCCCTCCACTCCACCCCACGTTTAACCCCTCCACTCCCCCCACCCCCATCTCTCAACATACCCCTCCACTCCCCCACCCCCATCTCTCAACATACCCCTCCACTCCCCCACCCCCATCTCTCACCATACCCCTCCACTCCACCCCACCCCCATCTCTCACCATACCCCTCCACTCCACCCCACGTTTAACCCCTCCACTCCCCCCACCCCCATCTCTCAACATACCCCTCCACTCCCCCCACCCCCATCTCTCACCATACCCCTCCACTCCACCCCACCCCCATCTCTCACCATACCCCTCCACTCCACCCCACGTTTAACCCCTCCACTCTCCCCACCCCCATCTCTCCCCATACCCCTCCACTCCCCCCACCCCCATCTCTCAACATACCCCTCCACTCCCCCCACCCCCATCTCTCACCATACCCCTCCACTCCACCCCACGTTTAACCCCTCCACTCCCCCACCCCCATCTCTCAACATACCCCTCCACTCCACCCACCCCCATCTCTCAACATACCCCTCCACTCCCCCCACCCCCATCTCTCAACATACCCCTCCACTCTCACCCCCTCCCTCAACATACCCCTCCACTACCCCTCCACTCCCACCCCCATCTCTCGACATACCCCTCCACTCCACCCCACATTTAACCCCTTCACACCCCCATCCACAACCCCTCCCAGCTCCAAGTGTCCCATACACACCAGTACAGTACGTTAATAGCATACACCCCCATTGTAAGGGTTATCTGTATAGGACGGTCATTGAAGCACTTAGAATGTATTTATTCATAAAGAGACTCCTTCCCTGCCACAATATCATGTACTTAATTATGTAAGCTCTGTCTGTAGGAGCACATTTTCTCACAGGAACTGTGCAAATGTGTCTTTAATAGACTAACTATACAAATACGAGTACACCCGGGTGAGTATAAAGGCCATTCATTCAGTCATTTAATATTAAATTATGAACTAGTATTAGTATCTGGGTCCGATTTTCGGAAAATGTACAATTTGGCAGTTCTAAAAGTTTAGGAAATTTTGCTAAATTAGGCCGAAAATTAATAGCTTTATGTGACTCTCATGTAATAAAATAGATTTGTAAAAACAAACAAATATTCTGTCAGTGATTAAAGTCACCCATTTCCCACAGTATCTTTCAAATTAAGGTTAAAAAATGTCTCCACTGTATTGTTGTGCGCTTATAAAGCTCTATAACTGCTTAATCATTGCATAAATTACATTGTTGTGGTCGATGGTCTGATTTAGCCATGTGAGTATGTAGTAGGGTCAGATCTTCGGGAAATGCACAATCTACAGTTCTGCACATCTCTCAAATTCTGCTAAATTAGAGTGAAAGAAGATAAATAATGACAATATCTGAGTGTATTCTGTATTGTAATCATTAAATACATCTGTCTAGTTATGTTGAACTGTATTTTGAACCTGATTTTCGTCTTAAATGTGGGTTATTTGAGGGGATTGGTGAAGGTGAATTGTACATTTTCAGAAAATATGACCCAGTATACTCTTCCCACAGTAACAATAGCAGAAGAAGCAGTTAATGTGTATTCCACCCACGTCTGTATATAGAGGATTAGATTGTGATGAATGTATTGAGCCTTGTGTTAATTATGGGTGGTGTGGGGGATGTAGGTAGTTGTGGTTATATGTTCTCATAGGAATAGTCGGTCCTGGAGGGAGCAGGGAAGGGGGGAGGGGAAGAGAGGGGGGAGGGGGGGAGAGGGGAGAGGGGTAAGGGTAGAGGGGAGAGGAAGAGAGGAAGAGAGAGAGGAGGGAGAGGGAGGGAGGGAGAGGGAGGGAGAGGGAGAAAGAGGAGAGAGGGAGAGAGAGGGAGGGAGAAAGGAAGGAGAGAGGGGGGAGGGGGATAGTGATAGGGGGAAAGAGGGGAGGGAGAGAGAGGGAGGGAGAGAGGAGAGAGAGAGAGGGAGGGAGAGGGGGAGAGAAGGCGGGAGAGAGAAGGAGGGAGGGAGGGGGAGAGAGACAATGAGAGGGACGAGGGACAGGGAGGGAGGGGGGAACGAAGAGAAAGGGAAAGAGAAAGAGAATTAAGAAACAGGAGGAGAACCAAGCACATCAAACATACCCAGAGGGACTGAGTACACACAGCCATCACATGAATGGCCCAAACCTCAGTAAGACATAAAGCAACAACCACTACAAGGGTCAGATTTTCAGAAAATGTACAATTGGCAGCTGTACACATTGAGTAAATTATGCTAAATAAGGCTGCAATTTGGTCAATACTTGGTAAATTCGGGAATATATGGCATTGCATTGATTCTAGCAATCTGTTTGGTTAGGTTGAACTGTATTTTGAACTTTATTTTTGTCTGAAATTTGGGTTATTTGAGAAGATTGGCGAAGTTGAATTGTACATTTTCTGAAAATCTGACCCACAAGATGCTTCCGTGACCAGGCAGTGGGAGCCTATGGTATAATTACATCAGCACCATTGTGGGGCTATACACACAGACCCACTGGGGAGGTGTAGGGATGGGGCGGGGAGTGGGAGGTGGGTACAGGGGAGATATCGCCTCAGGGTACTACAACTAGACTAAATAATGTAATTATTGTTTACCCTACACTTAAACACTTTATGTAAGTGGCAATATTACTACAATGTAACATATAGATTGGGCTTCGTAGACTTGTACAGTCAATTTTGCAATTTTTAAAAATTAATATTTCGAAATATAAGGAATATTTGGATGCTATACCAAAGTTGAGTATGATTTCTATCCTACAGTCACAAGCATGCCATCCAACAATGCTAGTAATATGCTTGATATACCCTGAACAATCGCAAAGAGTATTTTGTGATTAGTGAGGGTATATTCGTCCAAATTTAACTTAGATTTTTTTTTTGAATTCAGAAATTCATGTTCTCAATCAAATTGAGTACCGCGGACTCATACAACTACATTCAGTTAAAACAATCATGTTCTAATACGACCACTTTCATATAACATTTTTTTTTTTAAAATACAAAAATTCAAAATCACTTAGTAACCAAAGACCGGAAGTGTCTGCCATCACCAATGCGCATGCTCCAACACCGGACATGCGCACTGGCTAAGGGACGTCCCTCCCAGGCACAATGTAATCCAGATTTATTATCCCCCATCTTGCCTTTATTACATTATTGTACGTTTGTTTAGTTTACTAGGAGTATGTATGGAGAGTGAGCGATAATAGGGGTTAGTGTGTGAGGGGGTGTTTATAAGGGGAGAGGGAGATATTCCCTAGGGGTACTGGTATAGGTGTGAGGGCAGGAGATGGTGTGGGAACATTAGAGGTTACCTGTAATACAGGTAAATCATGTATATATGTGTGTGGGGTGATTTCTCGTGTGGTAATATATCATATCATTTGCATGTTTTTTTTCTCGTTCCCTTTTTGACACCGTCTGTAAGTTTGGCTTGCTCTTTTCTTACTGTCTCGCCTCTCCTGTCCTCCACACTTCTCTCTCTCTCTCTCTCTCTCTCTCTCTTCTCTCTCCTCTCTCCATCTCCTCCCCCTCTCTCTCACATCTCACTCTCTCTCGCTCTCTCCATCCATCTCTCTCCCCCCCCCCCTCTCTCTCTCTCTCTTTCTCTCTCTGCATACTCCCCCAGTCCACACATTAGATGTAAATGTGTAGTACACAATACATACTTGTAGAAGAATGTAGTCAAATCAAGTTTTTAATTCAGTGTCATGATACGTCATGCATATAGCTATAGATGCTATATCAATTCATACAGCAATAGTTTCAGTAACGTATATTCAAAACTAGGCAAGTACCCCAGCATTGAGATTCTCTATATACAATGGGATGCTACACATATGATATATTCCAGAAGTGCCATATTATGAGTTGGACGACTATAGATATTAGGGTACGTATCCCCCTAGTTTCCCTAGGGAATGCAGTCAGTCAAGAACACATACCTCATATACCTCCATTATAGTTACTTGCGGGTAGCAAAAGTTCTTTTTTCACACATGGACATTCTTCTTCAAAGCTACACTTGTAATCAAAATGAATTAAGATTCCCCAGAATTTGAACCTAGCGATTTTTATCTCTAAATAAATGACAAAACATAAATATCCAAATGACTTTAATTGCTGGGAAGAAGGAAGGCTCGGGGGGCCTACCAATTGGAAATATTCAAATTCCCCAGAGATTTAGACTTCATGAATATATCTCCCATCAGAGATTAATAACTTTTTGTTTGATCTTACCGACCAGTTGCTGGGAAAATGACCCTCTGGGAAGGGATTTGGACTTTTTAAATGTATTCCCATCTAGACCGATTACAATAAACTTCCAATTGGACTGTTCTTCCTATATATGGGTCAGATTTTCAGAAAATGTACAATTCAACTTCGCCAATCTTCTCAAATAACCCAAATTTCAGACGAAAATAAAGTTCAAAAGACAGTTCAACCTAACTAAACAGATTGCTAGAATCAATGCAAGGCCGAATATACTCGAATTTACCTGGTATTGACCAAATTGCAGCCTAATTTAGCAAAATTTACTAAATGTGTACAGCTGCCATTTGTACATTTTCTGAAAATCTGACCCACATATTGGTGAGATTGTCAGAAAATGTACAATCGTCAGATCTACACAATTATTAGGGTCAAACTATCACAAAATGTACAACTGTCAGCTCTACATATTTAGTACAATCGGCTAAATTTGGCTGAAAAATGACAAATATTAAATATTTCTGAGTATATTTATTCAAAACATCAGCTTGGTTATACTTAAGTGTGTTTCGAACCTCATTATTGTCTGAAATGTGACTTTTTTTAAGAGGATTTGTGAAGCCAAATAATTATTGTACATTTTCTGGCGATTTGGGTCATATTCTGTTGAAAAATGATAAATACTAGGTATATCTGAGCATATTTGGTATTGCCACATTGCCTTCATTAAAAAAACATCTGTTTGGCTATGTTGAACTGTATTTTAAAACTCATTTTTGTCTGAAAACTGTGTTATTTGAGAGGATTTGTGAAGGCGAATTCTACATTTTTTAAGACCCTGCCCCAGGCATGAGTCAGTTGGTGGGAAAATATAACCCAGGGAGGTGTATGCCAGGTTATAGCAGAGACTGACCACAGAGAGGGATTATGTTAGAGTGATGTGTAGATATATAGGTAGATAGGTAGATATAGGGTAGATGTGATGAGGGGTAGAGGGCTAACAATGGCCACTTAATGCACCCATATCACTCATTATATACCCCAACGGTTGGGGTGGTACCTGCGCTGGGTAGGGTGTGGGAGGTGTGGGAAATTCCCATGGGACGAGGGTTCGACCAGTCAGTGGGTTATGGGTCAGAAAATGGACAATCGGCAGCTCTACACATTTAGTACATTTTGTTAAATCAGGCTCACAAATGATGAATACTAGGTATATTTGGTATTGTGTTGATTAAACAGATCTGTTTGGTTATGTTGAACTGTATTTGGACCTCATTTCCCCCTTATTTTGGTTTATTTGAGAGGTTACGTGAAAGAGAATTGTACATTTGTTTAACAATCGGACTCATATATGTATTGGTAAGGTGCTCTGGAACCCTGAGAAAAGTTTGGGAGACAGGTTAGGGGCACAGTCCCTAGCCCACAGCACATTTCCTCAAGATTCATATTTAGGACTTTTCATAAGTGACAATATTCCTACCGTCACATTGGACAAAATGTTACAATATAGATGGGTCAGAATTTCAGAAAATGTACAATTGGCAGCTGTACATATTTAGTAATTTCTGCTTAATTAGGCTGGAAAATGAAAAGGCTGAAAAATATCTGGTTATATTTGGTATCACATTGATTTAAAGTATCAGTTCTGTTATATTAAACTGCTTTTTGAAGCTCATTTCTGTCTTAAATGTGGGTTATTTGAGAGGCTTGGTGAAGGCGAATTGTACATTTTCTGAAAATCTGACCCAGATGCTAAACAAATACCAATAACAAATACCAATATAGGCGTATTGCAAGGTTTTGTAAAAGAATACATACTTCATTTTTATTCATGGATGCATGATTTAATGAATCGTTTTGAAATCCTTTCATATACATTAAAGATTTAAGCATGTCTTGAGGAATTGATGAATGTACTTCATGGGACTGCAATAAATTTTTTTTTTGTTATAAACATCGATGGTACAATGCCTGCTGGTCCTGTCTACACCAGATTTAACAATTCCACCTTGAAAATATTGTAAAAACAAAGCTTTCATCTGAAGCATTGTATGGGTCAGATTTGCAGAAAGTGTACAATTGGCAGCTCTACATATTCAGTAATTTCTGCCAAATTCTGCTAAAAAATGATAAATTTGGGGTATATTTGGTGTCGCATTGATTTATAGTATCAGTTCTGTTATGTTAAACTTAATTTGAAGCTCATTTCTGCATTCAATGTGGGTTATTTGAGAGGATTGGTGAAGGCGAATTGTACATTTTCTGAAAATCTGACCCATATATTTTCACTTCAGGGAAACTACAACTTGTACTTGTAGGTCTATTCTCACGTTGTTACCTAATGGTGCCAAGCAAATCAAGTTGAACAGTTTACCTACAGAAAGTGGACAAGAAAAGATGCAATACAAGGGTGAAACCGCCAGAAAATGTACAATTCGCCTTCACCAATCCTCTCAAATAACCCACATTTAAGACAGAAATCAGCTTCAAAATGCTGTTTAACATAACAAAACAGATACTATAAATCAACGCAACACCAAATATACTCAGATATACCCAGTAGTCATAATGTTTCAGCCTAATTTAGCAAAATTTACTAAATGTGTCGAGCTGCCAATTGTACATTTTCCACAAATCTGACCCATAAAGCTGTAGAAACCAGATCCACAAATCCTGAATGTTGTTGTCCCACATTGCATCACAGTTACTCACATTACATTAGACTCCGGTGAGAGAAAACCAGAGACAAAGAAACTTCACTCTCGGCGGAAGAGGGGAACATATTCCCCAATACACCGCCACAATCAGCGGCAAACATTTCACGCCACACCGTCTGATTGAGTTATTTCCCGTCATGCCTTGCGGGTATCGATCTCGCTCATTGATCTCGTCAAGGGCGTGATTTGGACGAGATCGGTTACATTCGGTAGTGCCCCGCGGGTATTGTTTTACCGCAGACTGAGTGGGTGTGTTCGAAACTTGTTTTTTCTTCGACTTAAAAGTCAGTTCTTGAGGAAATGGAATAAATAGGGGGAATGCATGGGTGCCATTTTGATCATTTACCAATATTATTATTGGAGATATATCCAGGAATCCTGGGTTGGGATCCATTATTTAGACATTTTTTGATTCTGTAAAACATATTTTCACTTGTTTTTAAATTGTTCTCTCTTTAATATGAACCATTAGAGTTGGGCAAACTTCCAAGAAACCTTCCACTGCTGTTATGTGTTTTGTTGATTTGTTAAAATCTGGAACAGTTTGATGTTTCTCTTGTTTTCCAATCAGGCAATAGGGGATTTGCATAGCCGCCATTTTGCATCTTGATACGTATAAATACGTATGAAATTACGGGACTAATGATACCGTGTACAATCGATAGAAACCATGTTATGTTCAGCATAGAATAATTGACAATGATCTTGTGTAATTATCCATGTATCTTACAGGATTCCATGAAACATGACTTCATTTTTCCCATCATGCATAAAATTTGCTTTTTATAGATCATTTATACAAGTTGCGATATTGGCGGAAAGATCCGAGAATGTGTATGTGTGTATGCAGAATGCCCTATAGTGTAACTTCACTTCAAAGAAGGAACAAATTATGAAGCTTTTCATATGCAATGTAGACTAACAGACTGGACACGTCAACACAGACATGGGCCGGGTCAACATTGAACCTAGCGAGTAGGTAGTGTCTACACAAGGGGCTAGAGTGCTACATGAAGGTGGGGGATGTGAAAGTCTGAATTTAAAAATGCCATTCAGGTCGGTAAGCTTATTTATAAGTTTTGACGAAATTTGAGAATCTTTTGAAAATTAGAGTGTTACATGAGGGTGTAATCTAGTGGGGAGAGGGGGAGGGGGGAGGTCTGGGGGAGGCCATGTGAAAGTTTGAAGTTAGACAAGCAAAATCGTATTTGGAGATATTTTTTTTAAAAAATCAATTCATGATTCATATTTTTTAATGACAATTTTGACAATATTTTTTTGAAAATATTGAGGAAATTTAGCCACTTAGTTTCAGATTTTGTTGTTGAAAATGTTAACGAAATTTTGCCACTTGTCTTGTCACCAAAACCCCTTCTTATGCTTGGATTCACACAAATAAAAAGGCCTGAGATTTCCTAGCGGAGCAAGGATGAAAACTACAAAACAAGCTTTCCATAATAGTAGACTTAAAACGCAGGAGGCGTCCAATCACTGACATCCTATTCTTATAAAAAATATTCAAATAAAAGATTTTTCAATCTGATCTGAGAAGCTCTGAGCCTGGACCGAATAAACGTTTCTAACAATCCCTGACACCAAAGATGGTCTTGCACAATTTCACTCCACTCAATTATTATAATTTTAATGCTGTTTTCCTATGTGATATTGACCCACATATTGTAGGTGACCTTGCGGTGCTATATTACGGTGGAATATGATCTATTGCCGAGTGCTTCATAATGCACAGAATAGATAATAGTAAACTTAAAACGCAGTAGGCGTCCAATCACTGACATCCCTATTCTTATCTGATCTGAGAGGCTCTGAGCCTAGACCGAATAAACGTTTCTACAAATATGATCTATAGTATTGAATACCGAAAGATTGCTCATTTTGATGAAATGAATGAATAAAATCAAGGTTATGTAGATGTATTGAAATTCTCTGAATTATAATATTTGATGGAGTTAAATTGACTATATGGAAAGGTTGGGACTTGTCTATAATTAAGAATTTGTAATGTATTATAAATCGTATATGGAAAGCTCATTATTATTGTTGTCAGTAGTCGAATAATCAAGTGTATAGGCGACATAAGAAAACATCCATGTGGTGGACAGGCGTTTTTTGTAACTATAGTTTAATGTACGGCCTAATTTGTAATAACACAAAAAAATCCCAGATGGTCTTGCACAATTTCACTCCACTCAATTTATTATAATTTTAATGCTGTTTTCCTATGTGATATTGACCCACATACTGTAGGTGACCTTGCGGTGCTATATTACGTGGAATATGATCTAGTGCCGAGTGCTTCATAATGCACAGAATAGAATATAACTGGGGCTGCCCGCATTAAAGTATTTGTTCAACATTTCGTCCTCCTCCTCCTCCTATTTGGGTCAGATTTCCAGAAAATGTACAATTTCCCTTCTCAATCCTCTCAAATAACCCATATTTAAGACAGAAATGAGCTTCAGAATGCAGTTTAACATAACAGAACTGATACTATAAATCAATGCGATACCAAATATACTCAGATATACCTGGTATTCTTCATGTTTCAGCCCAATTTACTGAATGTGTAGAGCTGCCAATTGTACATTTTCTGAAAATCTGACCCATATAGGAGACCTTATATGAATAAGCTCTTCGTTTAGTTGCATTCATATAATAGATATCAAGGAAATGGTATGATATACATAAGACATGTAATGAAGGGAATGAACTATATCTAGATGACATATCTCAAATCTGATGTGTAATCATAATGAAATTGTTATATAGATATAGAGGTAATTGAATGTATAATTACTGGTTTTCCTGCGGACGATATTCGATAATGAAACGTATCACACATTATAAAATTTGTCGAAATAAAATCTGTTAAAAATTATGGGTGAAATCGACAGAAAATGTACAATTCAGATAATCCAAATTTAAGACAGAAATGAGGTTCAAAATACAGTTTAGCATAACCCGTTACTAAACAACAGATTGTTGAAATCAAGGCAATACCAAATGTACTTAGATATGTCTAGGATTCATAATGAATCTGGCTAATTTAATTTGGCTAAAATGTGCAGATCTGCCGATTGTCCCTGTTCTGACACCTTGACTCGTACTTAGCAAGTGTGGGATGTGAGCGTACTGGTGTTATGTACACATAGATTCATGTTAGCTCTGTCAATATATATATAAAGTACATATACACAGATATACACACACAAATACACACATACATGTTAATGTATATGATGTATAAATATTTAATTTATTCAGAGATCAATATACATACATACATGTATATATACACATATATATATAAATACATAATCTGCAATATATATATATGCACATCGCATGCATGCATGTATACATACATATATACATACATACATACATACATACATACATACATGTACATACATACATGTACATCTACATATTGAATGCATATATATATATATTGATTAATATATTGCATATTTAGAACAAGATGTATTGCATATTGCCTGTTAGTGTATATATGTGACAATAGGAGCTGTAGGAGTGTCCGTGATATTATTGTGTATGGGTCAGATTTTCATAAAATGTACAATTCGCCTTCACCAATCCTCTCAAATTACCCACATTTAAGACAGAAATAAAGTTCAAAATACAGTTTAACATAACAGAACTGATACTTTGAAACAATGCGAAACAAAATATACTCAGATATACCCCAAATTTATCATTTTTTAGCAGAATTTAGCAGAAAATACTAAATATGTAGAACTGCCAATTGTACATTTTCTGAAAATCTGACCCGTATACTAGGGACTGTCATGATTTCGACACTGCGCTGGTGATGGTTCTTAACTTGATGTTATTACTCACTATATGTACTATAGCGATGTGGGAATACTGGATTTCTTACATGATTAATAAGGTTTATTGGTAAAGAATATTTGTTAATATTTATCAGCACTTACTGAGAATATTGTACTTATACATTGTATGTATGTATACTATCTAGTCTAGATCATATTCCAAATTCAGGGGTACTTGGAAGACCTGTACACATTACTGAAAATACTCCTTTTTCCATCTCTTCATATTCAACCTCTAGTCATCAGCACTTATATTAACATTTGTACATGTCTCATGGAAATAAAAATCTATTATTATCATTATTATTATTATTATTATTACTTCATATATTATGTAGAGGCTGAATAAAAATATTAAATACAAATACAATATGCCTGCATGCATGTCTTGTATGAATGTCTCAGAACATCTCCTTTGAATGTGGTGCCATCACATAAACGTCAAACCTAGCAGCAGTAGCACTGGATGATTCATGACGACTGGACAAAGGTATAACTGAATGTGATGTGTCACAGGAATATGAGTCATAAGTAGCAAAAAATGGATTTTGGGATGCCATCATATTTGGAAAGATGAGATCAAGCCGATTCCAATGATAGTAAACACTATGGGCATCTAATAAGTATTTCTATATTATTTTATGCATGAACAAAAAGTTAGCTATATTTCTTGAGGGTCAATTATTAGTAAATTAATTAGATATACTGCTCAGCATGACCACAGCTTACATATATAAAGCACACAATCTTGGGAATTGGTACTTGCATCACTACTACTAAGAACACTAAACTGTCAGATAATTAATACATTCCTATCTAAGGAATTCTTGTGATGAAGACATTTGAAAAATACATTTTTTGCGATTTGTGACTCATCTTCCAGTAACACATCACAAATGGGTCAGATCTCCAGAAAATGTACAATTCGCCTTCACCAATCCTCTCAAATAACCCACATTTAAAGAAATGAGCTTCAAAATGCAGTTTAACATAACAAAACAGATACTCTAAATCAACGCGACACCAAATATACTCAGATATACCTGGTACTCATCATTTTCCAGCCTTATTTAGCAAAATTCACTAAATGTGTAGAGCTGCCAATTGTCCATTTTCTGAAAATCTTACTCAAATACTGTTGACTAAATGCAGTAGTACTCACCTTAAGCTTGCCGGGCTGGTATTTGTGAGTATATGACCATTTCATCATTCTAATCCTCCTGCCGTCCTTGTAGCACACATTACACCAAGTAACATATCAGCACACATAACAACACTATAACACAGATGATAACATCTATTCCATACTGCCTCAAAATGGAAGAGATATTCTCCTCTCAAATAAGAGATCGATATTATCACAAATAAGAGATATTATCTCAAATTCTAAACCTTTTCTGTGATAAATTTCCTGTGAGGTAATAATGGGATGTTTGAACACGATGATGAATTTCAGGGATGTGTGATTATTTTCATCAGTAAACCTTTCTTTTTGTAATCATTTATAAATCGTGTGATGATTCTTGTTGGTATTCCTGATATACGTTGGTCTCCAATAGTTGTGACATATCAAATAATTAATATATCTGAATTATTTTTGTATATTTTCTTCCTCTTCTATAACGTATCCATGAAGAGATGGTCATCCTATTTCCTTTTTCAATCTCTTTTATTCACATTTTGATGTTTCCCTTCATATATAAAGGAACATTCGAATCGTCAGCCATATCTATTCTTATGATGTTTGAATGACATAACTTCCTCTGAGGTACTTATTATGTCAATCAAGCATTAATTTCCACGACAATATTAATTATCTTCTGTGATTCTGTGATGGAATTTCTCCACTTGTTTTGAACTGTTTCGTCTCATTTCCTATGAGTTATTTGCGTCTGGCAAACTTCCAACAAACCTTCCGCTTCTGTCGTTTGTTGATTTTCTAAACTCCAACTGTTTGCTATTTCTCCTGTTTTCCAATCAGTATAAATTGTACCATTGAATCTGGTGGTTCCAATATATAACCCAACTTTCCTTTGGGTGGGTTTTGCTCTCAAATATCTTCAATTATTGGGTTTGATTTACCAATTAATTAACAACAATAAAATCGTAAAATCTGTAACTTTTCCTCCTCGTGGTGTTGTTAAAAAGAGAGCGGCGTGTGGGAGGGAGGAGGTATGTATGAAGTAATAGCTGCGGCTGTTCCACCTGCACCTTGCCCTCCCGCTTGTGGTGTGGGTGTATGATCCGGTGAAGCTAAAGCAATGGAAGGTAAGATTAGAATGGTCATCCTGGATCCAGAGGTACCAGTGGGGGTTCAGTGGTGTGGGGGCACCACTGGGGGGTTTAGTAATTACTGAGATCCAGGCCTACCTGTGGGATGTGACTAAACGCAGTGAGGGGGAGAGGTGTGTGTGGTGGGGCCGGGGGGGGGGGAGAAGAGAGGAGAGAGTAAAGTAAAGGGTGGTATCCACTGTTCTGCGGTAAGCCTTGCGATGGTGCTGTGATGGTGAGAAGTGGCGAGGTCCTGCCTATATGGCTAGTGAACCATGTAGGCAGGACCTCATCATTCCTCACCACCTACAGAACCAGCACAAACCATCGCAAGGCTTACCGCAGAGCTTTAAGCCTTACCGCAGCCAGTGGAGACCACCTTTAAAGATACCATTTGTACAATATGTACATGTCTGAGAATAATGTTGAATGAGATGTCATGTCATTTTACATTTTACAACATGTTTACATCTTGTAGTTCTTCCATTTTGACCTATATGATTTATTCATCACAATTTCACCCATAATGCCAATAATCAGTCATCATTATAAGTGTGGTTGATGTTATAGGGCGGTTGTGTTGTATGCAATACATGTAATATAGGTAGAGAGTCTGAGGGGCACCATACTTTTGTATACATTTGATCATACCATTTAGATTGGCGAAGATCCATTTATTTCTACTAATAAGAAACTAAATTTTTAAAGAAACTTTTTTTTGTTTAAATAAAGATGAAGCTAAAAATATATACTTTGACCAACCCCCCACCCCCACAGCAACAACGTTGTCTTCACGGCATTAAGCAACCATCACTCACCCACTCACTCACTCACCCACCCACTCCCTCACAAACAACAACAACGTATTTTCTAAGGCACGCGCATGTATACAGCACCACCTGCCCTACACACACTCACACACACACACACACAGAAGCGTTTTCAATGCGCACGCACGCGTGAAGGGATCACATGTCACAGTGAGAGACGCAGGCCAGACGCAGGTCAGGGATTAAGGCACAGGAGGCCATTAATCCCTTAATCCCTCCCTAATCCCCCTCCCTGATCCCCCGACCAGTCTGAGCCAGCAACCACTTCCCTGTGCACGCGCGACAAATCCCCTGTGTACACACACAAGGGGAACAATCACACCCTTTAGAAAAGAATTTAGTTTGTTTGGGTTTTTTTAGGAATACATTTCTTTTTCCAGGTAGAGCCTGTTATATTTAACATATTAACACAGTTTGTGCTTTCTTCTCTATTTTTTACTATCAAGTTCTTGCTTATTTTCTTTCTTGAATTTACTAAATGTGTACAACTGTCAATTGTACATTTTCTGAAAATCTGACCCATATCATGTTTTCTATTGCTTCTTTTGGGTCAGATTGTCAGAAAATGCACAATTGTCAGCTCTACACTTTTAAGACATCCTGCTGTAAATTCGCCTGAAAAAAATATGAATACTAGGTATATCTGAGTATATTTGGTATTGTGATGTTTTTAAAATATATATTCTGCTATGTTAAACTGTATTTTGAACTTCATTGCTGTCACTTGGGTTATTTGGGAGGATTGGTGTAGCCGAATTGCACATTTTCTGGCGATATGACTCTTTAGGCCTTCTTTCCTTAGTTCTCCCTTTCTTTTTTATTTATTTCCGTCTTGCGTTATTTCTCTGTTTGTTTTTGCCCCCCCCCCCAATCACACTACCCCACCCCCACCCCCACTACCCCTGACCCTTCTATGGCTTCTTTAGGCCTTATTTCCTTATTTTTACTTTTCTTTTTTCTTTATTTCTGTCTTGCAATATTCCTCTGTTATGGTCCCCCCCCAACACCCCCCCCCCCCACATCACCCCCCCCCCCTCACACCCCACCTCCGCCCGCCTATACCACCACTATAGCACTAAAGCCTGGAGTGTACATAAAGTGTGTGTGTGAATGTACTGGTCAGTTCAGTGGTCAACTACCATGAATAACGGTCACCTGTAGCACTCATTTACACCTGGGTGGTCAAGTGGTGGTCACCTGAAGGGTCAAGAGTGGTGTAGGAGGAGGGGGTGGTATTAGAGGGAGGGATAGGTTCGGACTGGTAGGGTTTAATGTTCCTGAGAGTAATCAATTTCAGTCTTAAATTTTGGGTTACTTGGAGGATTGGTATAGGGCTCATTCTCTCTCTCTCTGTCTCTCTCCCTCACTCTTCTATCTCCTCTCTCTGTCTCTCCATCTTTCTCTGTCTCTCCCTCTTACCTCAGTCTATCTCCCTCTGGCTATCTCCTCTATCTGTCTCTCCCCCTTTCCTATGTCTCTCTCCTCTCGTCTCATCTCTCTGTCTTTCTCTCTCTGAGCTGTTTCTATCTATTCTCTCTTTCTGTTATCTTTCTCTCTCTCTCTCCTCTGTCTCCTCCCCCTCTCTGTTGTCTCTCCCTCCCTTTCTCCCCCTTCTCCTCTCTCTCCCTACTTCTCACACCCTTCTCCTCTTCCCCTCCTCTGCCTCCCCACCCTGCTCCACCTGTACAGGTCTCAGTAACCCCATCTACAGGTTAGGATACACCCGCCGCCCCTACATTGGCCACATTTTATGTTAATCTAAACCAAATACAATTTTTGTTAACAATTCAATCTGGTTACTCTCCACTCCAGCCCCGTCCAGTAGAGGCAGTTGACAGAAGGGCTTAGGCCTAGAGCTGGTCAAACACCCCAGTGGCACCTGGGGGCCTGCCAGAGGGGGGGGGGGCCTCGGAGGGGTGTTGAGGGGGGGCATGGGGCTGGGAGGGGTGTTGAGGGGGGGGGGGGGGTCTCGATGGGGCTGTGGATCAAAAAGGGTGAATATTTATTATCTAGGCCGTCCACTACCTTCATAGAATAACTAATTTAAATAATTTGATGGCCACAATGATCAGATTTTAGAATCTTAATTTGTGAAAATTTTCGTTCTAAATAGTGGAATTGGGAGGGGGGCAATTTTTGAAAGGGAAAACAAGAGAGGGGCTAAAGCCTTTAAAAGTACGAATACCAACACAAAAAAGTACGAGTACCCTCATTTTTTTCATATTTTTTTTTAATAAATTTTATTGTTGGAAGTTTCACAGTTTGTGATATTGTCCTTATGCAGTATATAATTATTGATGTGACGATCTAAGTAAGAGGATTTGACCTTTTAATCAAATATATTAAATGTTGATGAACAGATACAAAAATAGAACAATGGTGCCCCTTGGTCCCCCAACACCTTCCTGACAGACACAAACCCAGACAAAGCTCAACAGATCCGGCAGAATTTTCTTTCTTTTTTTCAAAATCCACTTGAGAGAGAAACGACAGGTGTCGCTGGTATTGGAGTCGGATTAAGGTGTGTATATTTCAATTTGGCGGAAAAATGGGCAAACACTCGACAGTAGAGGGTTATGTTTCCATGGGGAGGGCCTGGGTTGTCATGGTGATTATAGGGCTGCTGGGGAGGTGGGGAGGGTAAGGTGTCGGGGGACATATGTAGGTAGTAGACTATGGAGGGGGAATGTGACAGCTTCTACAGGGTCCTTGTATGGGGTCAGATTTTCAGAAAATGGACAATCTACGTTTCTACACATAGCTCAAATTCTGCAAAATTAGAGTGAAAAATGATTAATACTGAGTGTATTCTTTATTGTATTCATTCAATAAATCTGTCTGGTTATGTTGAACTGTATTTTGAACCTGATTTTTGTCTAAAGTTTGGGTTATTTGAGAGGATTGGTAAAGGTTAATTGTACATTTTCTGAAGACTTGACCCTATAGTTCAGGTTGGAATATTCATTATGGGGGAATATATATAGGGGGGGTTGTATGCTACTGGCCATGACAGCTGGGGACCCCTGTAGTACTATAAATAGGCATACTTGACAGACTTGACTTTCTGTCCCTCTTCCTCCTTTCTCTGTCCCCCTCCCCACCCCTTTCGCTATCTGTCCCTCTCCCCCTTTCTCTGTCCCTCTCTCCCCTCTTTCTGTATCTCTATCCCTCTCCCCCTTTCTCTGTCCCTCTGTCCCCTCTTTCTGTATCTCTATCCCCCTCCCCACCCCTTTCGCTATCTGTCCCTCTTCCTCCTTTCTCTGTCCCTCTCTCCCCTCTTTCTGTATCTCTGTCCCTCTTCCTCCTTTCGCTATCTGTCCCTCTTCCTCCTTTCTCTATCCCCCTCCCCACCCCTTTCGCTATCTGTCCCTCTCCCCCTCTCTCCCCTCTTTCTGTATCTCTGTCCCTCTTTCCCCTTTCGCTATTTGTCCCTCTCCCCCTTTCGCTATCTGTCTCTCTCCCCCTTTCTCTATCCCCCATGTATTGGATTGTAAAAAGAGTGATTGTAAATCATGGTCAAGGTTTTCCAGTTTCGAGTCACGAGTCATAGATTATTATAAATAAAATATGATTTTTCTCTCCCTCAGACATATCTCCCATAATCCCATGCTGATAAACACAAAATAAATAAATGGCGCCCAGGCATCATAGCCCTTATCTCTTTGGGTGATCGTGTGGACATGAGAATATTGGGCCTCCCGAAATTGTAACACAAATAAATGTTATGCAGTTGACACCAAACATATCCATCATCTGCACATACCCATCATTAATATCAAAGTCTACAAAAAATATAAAAAATATCAGTCTTTAAAAAGAATATATTAAGAAAGGAATCAAAGTCTGCTTAGAGACCCTCTAAATAAAGTCCAAAACATCCTCAAGGGAAAAAATAAAGTTGTAAGAAATTCAATTAGTAGCAGTGATATATAATCCCTACTTGCCATCATAAATACTCCTAATTTGGGAAATTTAAGCGGCGTTTGGTTTACATTTTATCAAAGGTATATTGAAAGTTGTTGTATAAGTTGGCAGGGAATTCTATTAGACTCACTCACAAGGGTGTTTAGTGAGGGTGTCGCAATG
>OW804098.1:114605065-114607565 GCA_942159475.1 Sthenelais limicola
AATCAAAATCAAAATCCAGATACTACTCAACTGTTGTCTCAGTATTATTTAACCAACCAGTCTAGGCCCAAAAATGAGAGAATCCCCTCAAACGGAGGGAGAGCCTCTCGCCTCCAACCCCAGAGTGCCATTATGTCTTTGACAATGTCATTATATTCCCATTAGAATGTCTAGTCCTGGACCAGAAAACCGATTAGCCAAGTAGGGGTTCAATCACTGACATACCATTTTTTTCTGGTCTGAGGTTTGGGTCCCACCCCTACCCCCACCCTGCGATATGTACACTCTTGATCTTCAGAAAATGTACAATTCACCTTCACCGATCCTCTCAAATAACCCACATTTAATTAAGACTGAAATGAGCTTTAAAACGCAGATTAACATAACAAAACAGATACATTAAATCAACGCAACACCAAATATACTCAGATATTCCCGGTATTCATCATTTTTCAGCCTAATTTAGCAAAATTTCTTAAACGTGTAGAGCTGCCAATTGTACATTTTCTGATGATCTGACCCATGTACTGAGAACGCTGGTCCTAATCATGTACGTCATCACTCGGCTGGAGATCACACCATTGATTTAATTATTGATTAATATTTAAATTATTTAGGTCAAAATTATGAAATGGGCGAATGCTAAATGGAAGGTGCTAACAGCTGCTAAAAACGACACGAATTGTTTTCTGGAATAAACGGCCGCCAGAAGGCTCCATAAAATGAATAAAAAATATCTCTCTTCTTTCTCTGTATTCCTTCCCGATAAAGATCTGAAGCAACTCCTCAGTTTCAGCACTTTACCCTCTATTGTGATCACTCTTCCACAGTCAGTACCCACTAATATGTGATGTGTTTCAGGAAAATGAGTCATAAGTCGCAAAATTGATATTTTTCAAAGTGTTTTTTTCACAAGATCTTTTTATTGAAATGTTCTGATATTCAGAGGGTTTAGCACTTATAGTCATATGAATCCATGTAACAAATTTCAGGAAATTGTATTAAATATATCCCTGCATTTTGAAGACCTTTGTATGAAGTATATTTAGTTACTTTACTGGTAATTACTCATCTAGAAACATTGCAAACTTTTTGTTTCAAAAGTAAAAATATCAAACTTAAAATAAAGAAACACGTATTAGGTATCCCAGTGTTTACTATCATTGGAATCAGCTTGATCTCATCTTTTCAAATATGGTGATATCTCAAAATCCATTTTCTACGACTTATGACTCATTTTCCTAAAACCAATCACATATACCCTTTATATCAACTGATAACAGGGGATGTGTATAACATAGGGGATTTGTATACCATATGATTTGTATAACATAGGGGATTTGTACAGTGTATATTATATATATAAGTATATTTTAACATATTTTTCTCCAGCTCTCACTACCCTCTGACCATCTCTCTCCCCTCTATCTGTCCCTCACCTGTCTCTTTCCCTCACTATCTCCTCTCTCTCTCCCTCATATCATTTCTTATCAGCCTCCTCTCACTCCATCTCTCCCCTGCCCTTCATATCTAAGAAATCACACAAATCATCCATGTACTGACTAACTGACGGAATCTCTCCATCGGTTCCTATATTTGGAATCACTGCAACATCTAGAAACGCAAAACGTACTTTCAAGGTGTAGAAAATAAAGGGTAAAGATCATCACCAGCACCTTGATAGGGTTAACCATTTCACCCCCTCCCCCTACCCCACCCACAGGGGTACAACAATAGCCCTGTACCCTCTCCACCATGATCTGTAAGATGGGAAAACACTGATAATGATGCATTGAGACTTGGTCTATCTTCTTGTACTTTCATCCTTTTGTGAAGAGATGTCACCATCATTCTTCATTATTCCTCACCCCCCTCCTCCTCCTCTTCCTCCTCCTCTTTATCTTCATCTGCGTCTCAAAATAAAAGCTTTATTTATAAACTCTGTTCCAAACTTTTGCTTATTTTGTGTGCAACTGAATAAGGTGTAATTTGCTTGTTTTGATAGGAGGTGTTCCTATAGTTAGTTTTATTATTAGTTTTGGGGGTTTTTTCCTAGTATACAAACAAACATCAGAGTTCGTTTTCGTTTGTTCATATTTGCCACATTTTTTTTTTTTTTGTGGTATGCTTGTGAGAATTTGACTGTTTTTTGTTTGTTTGTCAGTGTACAGACTTCCATACATATGCAATGACCTGATCGTTTTGTTTGATTGTTTTCCGAATGTACAAATACTAATCTTTTTGTTGACATAAATATGTAATACCCAACGGATCTCTGATAGAGCACGACGCTATACTTATGTTTTTAACAACTGTTTTTATATTTGAAACTGCCCAGGTTACAACCTATTTACTATTGTATGTCTCGATAACATGTGTATGCCCGCAAATTGATGTTGTGTACTACTGTCTTTACGTAACTTAATTACATATATTCCTTCAAATGGTGTATCATTTATATTACTGAGATTATCTCTTCTTATCATAATAACTTATGCAT
>OW804098.1:114612565-114664017 GCA_942159475.1 Sthenelais limicola
GTGATCATGCTTGTGTATGCACCAACCCTTATCTCCCTTACCCGGCACCAAACCGCTGCTACCAACAGTGGGGAGGGCCACAGAGAGGGCAGAGGGCAAAGAGGGGTGAAACCCAGATAAAGGGCTTCTCTAAAACACCCCAATATTGCTGCTGACTCCTTGTCACCTAGCGGCAAACTGGTAAAACAAACTGTAAATGGGGGGCACACCTTGGGGCGCCAGATATGGATCAGGTATGTGATGTGTCACAGGAAAATGAGTCACAAGTGGCAACATTGATACGCTAACAGCTGCATGCCCAGCTATGTTCATAAAATGGTACAAAAGTTCATCGATGATAATGAAATTATTTCAAATTTGAAAAGGAATTAAAATATAAATGTTTCTTGTTTTTAGACGGAAAGAAGAAACTTCCAAGGACGGATTTGTTCAAAGTCTTTTTGTTTTTATTATTTGTGGTTTATTTGTTATTTTATTTCCCTATCATTACTGACCAGTAAGTCAGGTCTTCCAGAGTTATAGAAAATGGAATATAACAACAATTTGTAGCTAATATATTTAAAATTGGGAGATATACATTTTTAAATTTGTTACTCATACTAGGTATATTAACAAAGCCCCCTTTTCGGGGGTTTTCACCAGCCCCTAGTTCCTCTTAGCGTATACAGCTGTACATATTTGATAATTATGATATTTCTACATAGAGAGGCTATGAGTGTGATAAAACAAGTGAGGTTATAGTGATATAAAGTATTTTGCCACTCTGATCTTGTGATGGAGTGTTAATGGTTGATGATAATATGTGATGTGTTTCAGGGAAATGAGTCATAAGTCGCAAAAAATAGATTTTGAGATATCATCATATTTGAAAAGATGAGATCAAGCCGATTCCAATGATAGTAAACAGTCTAATAATCCAATAAGTATTTCTAGATTTTAAGTTAAGTCTGAAATTTAGTACATCGATTGATATAGCTATAAGTGATTAACCCTCCAAAATGTAGAACATTCCAATAATGTGATCTTGTGAAAAAAACACTTTGAAAAATATCAATTTTGCGACTTATGACTCATTTTCCTGAAACACATCACATATGAGAAAGATAGCCCAATCTCAGGTATTACTTGGGATGCAATGTTACGTATATTTAGCTACTCTAGTAGTAATTGTCCAGCCAGAAATATTGCCAACGTTGTTTTTTAAAAACTAAAAATATCCAAATTAAAATATAGAGATCCAAATTAAAATATAGAAGTACCTATTAAATGCCCTACTGTTTACTATCATTGGAATCCGCTCGACCTTATCTTTTCAAATATGATGATATCTCAAAATTATTTTTTTGCGACTTGTGACTCATTTTGATAATAAATATAATTTGGCTTCATTTCCAAGGTGAGCTCAAAATTACAATTTTGTAGATAATGAAAATCAGGCAAGGTAGATATCTGCTTACTAGTATTTTGAGGGATAGATTCTTTACTTTTTTAGAGAGAGAAATAGTTTAGGGGCTCCATACGATGTGAATGTACCTGTACTATAATATCTAGATCACCTTTCCATGGTCATTAATCCCGATGCCACACACATCGTCTCTCTCCCACCTTCACCTGCCCCCTCCCCCCTCCCCGCCCTCCCACTGCATCTGCCCCTATCCACAACAACTTTAGGCCAAAAAAAGTATGTTTCTGTCTCCCCTACCACACCCCCCCCCCCCGTTCACACACACCTCCGCTACCTCGATAAAATACTACCCTGGCTAAAGAACGTTTTATCCTGTCTAAAAATTCTCACTTTCTTTAACCCAAAAAGTTGGGTTTCTTTTTTATTTAACTCAGAAAGTAAACTATTGAAGCATAATAAAATAAACCTCCCTACGGGAATAACCCAAAAGTATATTTTAATTGTTTAAAACAAAGTAAAAAAAACTGTCTTTAAAAGAAAAAAGTCCCCCCCACCACCACACACAGTCCCCTTCAGGAAACAAAACGAGGAAACGAAACTCTATTTTGTTTAGCCTTTTCTATCCTACAGCTCAGCGTCTGACGTCATTAGTCAAGCGTTTCTACCTCATCTCTATCTCCCCGTTATCCCCCACAATAACCCCACATAATTTATCATCCTTTCTTTCCCATCTTTCCCCCAATTTTTCATGAGGAAACTTGACTAAAAACTCAGACCCTTTGTGTCAAATCTCCAGCCCCAACACCAGCCATTGCGCATGTCTTCAAGCCGTATTTAATGGCCAATTAGAAACAGCTTTTTCTCGACGTTTTTGTTAAGGCGTCTCTCATTGGACGATTGCTAACAGGTTATTCATTGGTTTTTGTCAAGAGGGTAATTAGGGTGGATGACAAAGGCTGGAGCTGTGGGTAAATTAGCTTTCTTTAGGGTACTTTGTATAGGAGTGATTGCAGGCGCTTCCTTGGTTAATCCCACTTAATTGACATGTAACCTTAGAGTGAACCTTTGAACAGTTTTTGTGGAGATCTTGTAAGTCTTGACTAAAACTATTTGATCCCAGAATTTGTATATCAATTCTTTAATAATTCATATGGATGGGATATTTCATGTGTAAAGTATGTTGCAATTATTTTTGAAGACCTTTCATACAATTATATTGATTTATAGCAATGTCCATTACATTACGGGTTACTGCGCATGTCAATAAGTTACAGTGCATGCTGGGATGGATTCAGTTCAGATTTGACATACAAATATTGGGCAACATTTTCCTTAATTTTACCAAAGTATAAACAAACGAACACATAAAGAAATCCAAATGCATAAGAGTAAACAATAACAAAATAAGAAATATCTGTTGGAGGAAGAGTTCAAAAGTATAGGAAACGCAGTAGAAAACAAAAGAGGTCATGAAAGAGGGGGAAAGAATAGAATAGAAAAGAAAGAAAGGCTACAAAAACGACCCAGAATAGGAATGTATACTTCTAAATAAACCCCAATCGCCCCCTTTCTCCCTTAGTGCCACCTGTTTAAATTCATATCATCCCTTTGTGGACAGTCAACCATTTAAGCTGTTTATTAAAGGGTTTCCATGGTAACCGAAATCCCCGGATATATCCAACATAGGTTGACAACACCTGGGGTATTTTAGCACCGGTCACTATACCCCATAATAACATATTACGGCCTTTATTGAAATGTTAACAGATTGATTCAATACAATGGGTCCGATTTCAAAGATTTATTTTCCCTGTAATTTATTTAAGTGTGAATTGAGATATTTAGTTATTTTATTTAAAGAGGTGGTACAGGTCAATGAATAGGGCCGAAACCAATTTTGCCTTCTTGGGTATCACATACGGGTCAGATTTTCAGAAAATGTACAATTCAACTTCGCCAATCTTCTCAAATAACCCAAATTTCAGACAAAAATAAAGTTCAAAATACAGTTCAACCTAACCAAAGAGATTTCTAGAATCAATGCGATGCCGAATATATACCCGGATTTACCTAATATTGACCAAATTGCAGTATAATTTAGCAGAATTTACTAAATGTGTACAGCTGCCTATTGTACATTTTCTGAAAATCTGACCCATACATGAATAGTGTGGGGCAGTACGGTACAGAACCTGCAAATCGACACCTATTTTTATTTTTAGAGGCTCCTTGTTCCTTTGTGTTTTGGGGGAGGGGTGGAATTGTCTGATATATTTCCATTTGTTAACCTCGAAATGATACAAAGGATTTTTATTTTCTTTATTTGAAAAGTTTTTTTCCCCAGCTTATGACATTACATCGAGTATGACACCTCTCAAACATTCCTGCTACGAAAACAAATGTTTTTACAAATTACATTATTTTATATAGAGAAACAGGATTACTACTACATATAATATAGTCGACTAAATTATCGATGCCATTTTACATCTAAACTGACAAATAGTATGAATATTATTGACCTATAATCTATGCACCGGGAAATCATCTTGCCTTAAATCAAATCAGGAAATTGAAAATAAAAGTAATCAAAATTCACAAAATAGTTTCATGTTCATTCAGTAAATCACACAGATCATCCAAATATGTTCATAAAACAATATTATTTTATTTCATTTTATTTAGGAACAATATCAAAATGTGGCATTGCTATTCTTAATTTAACTTTAACATAAAAAATAATGTTAATATACACAAAGTTTCAATAAACATTTCTCCTAACAGAATATTCCACAAATCTCGAGGCAGTATATTGTTGCCAAGCCCCTGGACAGCAGCACCTCTGGCGGTAATACCTGACACTAAGAGCCTACTGGGGGCAGTAAGGAGAGGGTTAGAGGAGAAGATAATGCCTACAATTTCACCCCTGCATTAAGCTCAAGTGAGGGGGTACAGTTTCACCCCCTGGCTAACTACCCTACCCTTCACTACCCTACCCTACCCTACCCTACCCTACCCTACTCCTGCCTATATAGATAGTGGATATATGGTTGCATGAGAAAATGAACAATTCGCCTTCACCAATCCTCTCAAATAATCCACATTTAAGACAGAATTCAGGTTTAGAATACAGTTCAGCGAAATACAAGATATGTTGTTTATAATTTTTATCATATTTCAGGTTGGTTTAGCAGAATGTAGAATGGATGATTATGTCCATGCTGCACGTATGCAACTTTCCACCTTTCATTTTTATAGGGCCCTCCCAGTCTCCTCGCCCCTCCCTCCTCTTCTCCCTTTTCTCTTTTCCCCTCTCTCTACAAGTCTCTCTCGCTGTCTCTCTTGTCTTGCTCCCTCTCCATCCCTCCCCCTCCCTCTTCCTCCCTCCCTCTCCCCTTTTCTCACTCCTCTCTCCCTGCCCCCCCCCCCCACACACACACACATCTATCAACGACCAAGTCGCCACACCAAAAGTTGAAAAAAAACCCTGCATAAGAAGGAACTAACCCAACCCTCCCTCTCCAGCTTTCTTTGGACAAGGATTAAGAAAATAAAAATTCATCACTTGAGTTTCCACACCCATAGAAACGTTTCTAATCTTATATTTCATTTGAGTACACCTACTGTCCTCTAATCCTAAATTTAGAAACTTTGGTAAACATTATAAGTGCAGAAATTAAAAAAAATAGCCACAAGTCTAGTTCACGCATCCTCATTGCAATGGATACATTCCACACTTGTACAGGATTTAGTAACACACTCTCCAACAAAGAAGGTGTAAAACAGGTGATTTATCAATGAAATCAATATGGCGGTTGATTGGTGAATAATGCTGAGTCACTGCCGACATCCAGCCAGGTCATAATTACACATTGTAAATAACACTTACCAACCGGAAGTGCCATACCGGAAGTGAGTAAAAAACTTAATTAAAGGCAATCTTTTTTCGTGAGGCGGAAGTTCTATTTATAGAAATTGAGTGCACGATTTTATTTTATTTGGGGGTGTTGAGTCATGGGGTAGTTTAATCATGCAAACAAAATAGTTGAAGCAAAAGAGGGTTCGCGTTTTAAGAGTCGTACAAATTGATACCAATGTATTTTATGTGAGTCTTAATAAGTTCACAATATATGTCCAATTGAAAACTCCGTCCATATTGTTATCCCAGTTTCGCTTAGACAAAAAGTTTAGAGAAAGTTTAGAAAGTTAGAAAAACTCTAATACGGGTAACCAATAAATAATAGCACCATTTTATGGTGATGCGTCTTTTCTTTAAATTATTGAAATGTTAAATTTATAGGCGGCAGGCCAATACAAATATTTAAAAAAATCTGATGTATTCCATGCCACATTTCATACCAACATTCCCTCTATATTCATCCCATCATATTAGTTTATTTCAAACAATATATATATATATCCATATTAAAATCAAAAGACAGATTACCGAAACTCTCAGTTTAATATTAAACCTTGCATTCAGTGATACTACCTTTACCTTTATTTTATTTATCTATCACCCTGCTTCCTAAATAAAAGTAGAAAATATTTTCGTTGCCTTTCATTGGGAAAACATGCCAGTAACTGTGTTAGTAACAATGCACACAAATATATATAAATCTAGAACCGCCCAATTAGGCATTTCATGGTGGTTTGACCAAAGCGTGGGTGTGGGGTTGTGCAGAGAGGGTTAAATGGGTGGGGTAGCGGGTGGAGGTGGGGTCAGGGAGGTCAAGGGTAGGGTCAGTGGCTGACACCTGTTGATGAATCAGAGCTGGACGTACAGGTGTATATTGCCTACCTGGGAGTGGTGGTGGTACCTTGGTAGTGGTGGTAGCACGCAGGGGGTGGGGGGGTTGGAGAGAGGTGGGGTATGGGGGATGTATATTGCGATTAAGTCCCTTGTTAGAATGGATAGTGAGAAGAAGAGGGAGTGGTGAGAGGGGAGGGGGAGAAAGAAAGGGAAACAAGAGATATATACAGACAGACAGAGAGGGAGAGAGAGGAAAGGAGAGACACAGACAGAGAGGGATAGAAGAGAGAGAAAGGAGAGACAGACAGACAGACAGACAGACAGACAGACAGAGGGGGAGAGAGAGAGAAAGGGAGAGACACAGACAGAGAGGGAGAGAGAGGAAAGGAGAGACAGAGACAGACAGAGGGGGAGAGAGAGAGAAAGGGAGAGACAGGCAGCGGGAGAGAGAGAGAGAGAGAGGGAGAGAGAGAGAGGGGGGGGGGGAAGCAGAGAGAGAGGGAAAGAGACAGAGAGAGGGAGAGACAGAGAGAGAGAGGGGGGAAAGCAGAGAGAGAGGGAAAGAGACAGAGAGATGAGAGAGGGGAGAGTGAAAGAGAGAGAGGGATGGCAGCTAGAGAGATGAAGAGAGGGAGGGAGAAGGGACAGAGGCTTACGAGGTGTATACGGGTCAGATTTTTCAGAAAATGTACAATTGGCATCTGTACACATTTAGTAACTTCTGCTAAATTAGGCTGAAATTTGGCCAATACTAGGTAAATTCGAGTATATTCGGCATTGTATTGATTCTAGCAATCGGTTTGGTTAGGTTGAACTGTATTTTGAACTGTATTTTCGTCTGAAATTTGGGTTATTTGAGAAGATGGGTGAAGGCGAATTGTACATTTTCTGAAAATATGACCCATACAGAATGCAAGGTGAGACCTTCCCACTCCAAGGTGAGACAGGCCAGAATACAGGTAATGACAGGTGAGATGTCCAGACTGAGTGGTCACTACACCCCCTGACAGCCACCATACCCACCCACTAAGCACACGTCCGGCTTGACCAGTGTCCACTCCAGGGGGTACAATAGCCACAGACCAGCAGCTGATGACCAATAATTGGCTGCTTATTAACCTAATTATCACTGGCCGGGTTACCACTGGTCTGGGAATGGCATCTTTAAATCTAGATTAACTTCATCTCAGTTAAAAAGAAAACCAACTTTTTCTGGGTTAAACTAATCACCTAATTAAATTTGGTAATTTTCGTCATACATTTTCCAATCTAGAATTCTCCTAAACTAACCGTAATATAGACAATATTCCGGTTTATTTTATTATTTCACAAAATTGTGAGCACAAAATAATCAAAAACCCTCCTTATACATTGATAACCTGTCCCTCAAAAAGAGAATCTAAAATGGCGCCCACACATTTATGTGGGTCAGATCTTCGGAAAATGTACAATTCACCCTCGCTAATTCTCTCAAATAACCCACATTTAAGACAGAAATGTGCTTCAAAATGCAGCTTAACATAGCAAAACAGATACTATAAATCAACGCGACACGAAATATACTCAGATATGTTTAACTGAATTTGTTAATTAAACATATTCAGTTAAACATACGGTATTCATCATTTTTCAGCCTAATTTAGCAGAATTTCCTAAATTAGTAGCGCTGCCAATTGTACATTTTCCAACAATCTTACCCTTATGACTATAAAGTGAGTCACAATGCATTTCCCTAATTAATATTCAACGCATGCGCACTGGCGAGTAGCGAGACTGAAAGGAGACGCAGGTATATGACGTAATCCATGTCTAAATCACGTCACCATTAAAGTTGGAGTCTCAGCTATTTGAGATGAAAAATAAAATGGTTTATTCTTTATCTCTCTCAGGAGTGGGCTTCTTGGCTAGAACTTTTATTTGAAGTATATGGGTGAAATCGCCACAATTCACCTTCACCAACCCTCTCAAATAACCCAAATTCAAAATTCAGTTCAACATAATCAAACAGATAGTTTGTATCAAGGTAATATCAAATATACTCAGATAAACCTAGTATTTGTCATTTTAAGCCTAGTTATGCAGAATTTTCTAAATTTGTAGATCTGATGAGTGTACATTTTCTGAAAATCTGACCCATATGGTCATCTCAGTTCTTTTTAGATTTAAAAAAAGTATATTGTTTGATCCACCTTTTACCTGCTCTTCATGGCTAGAATATTCAAGAACAAACACTTCTTGGTTCATGACTAATAATTCTCCTGATTTCCAATGCTCAAATTACGGAAATGGATTAGAAATCGGAGAAAAAAAGATAATTATGATAAGATGTCAAGAGATAGGGATTTTTTTTACCGAATTGCAGGCATGACACAGCAAAATGTGAAATAATGGATAATTCTATTAAAAACTCATTAAAAAAAAAAGGTGCAGACTTTTTTTTTAAAAAACAGTCATTTTTAAGCATCATAATCTCCGAATTGTGAGTACTAAGAGAGATATGTTTAAATTTTGAAACCATTTAATACAGACATTCTCAAAAGATTTACCAGCACTGCAACTTTAATATCAGGGCCTCCATCTTGAATCTAGTTCGTGATCTGGCCACCAGGTTCAAGAGGACATGTACATGGAGCGTCCATTCAGATTATTGTGTCAATAGATCGGTTAATCTGGCAACGCCCGGCCTTTGTGTGTATTGACCTGTGCCTCGGTTAGGCTTTCTAGTGATCTGTATTGTCTATGTTTCAATAGATTTGTAGAATGAATAGCTTTATTAGGAGTTAATAGAAAAGCATTAGGAGAATTATCATGTATTGTGTATGGTAATGACCTATAATAAGTATTTGGGGGAAGTCACCAGAAAATGTACAATTCACTTTCACCAATCCTCTCAAATAACCCAAATTTCAGACGATAATAAAGTTCAAAATACAGTTCAACCTAACCAAACAGATTGCTAGAATCACTGCAATGCCGAATATACTTGAATTTACCTAGTATTGGCCAAATTGCAGCCTAATTTAGCAGAATTTACTAATTGTACATTTTCTGAAAATCTGACCCATATCCTTATTCAAAGCTGCATTCTCAGCTATTACTAAAAGAAATCTGACCAAATCTTACTAAAATATGATGTCTTCCTTTTTCCCATCATGAATTTGGATTTCACAAAGCATACATATAGAGGCAAGAATATTGCCCAACATATTCTGCCTAGTTTTTTTTTTTATAAAAAAAAATGTTGCTAAATAGCTGTACGTCAGATCTGACAATCACCCCAGCATGCACTGCAAAAGACATGCGCAGTGGTACATGCGCACCCCCCTATTATATATCTTTGCTGGGTATATCCCAATATAATTATATGATCAAAATAATATTCATTCATAGATAATCTAAAAGTATCCATTCCAGTGTAACAGACATGCGCAGTGGCGCAAAGCCCCCATGACACACCATGACCTTCAGATCTATGTGTCAAGGTCAATTATGTTGATGGGAAATCCTATAAACTGTGGATAGAGCAACTAGCGGCGACGGGAGACATTAATATTCCTACCTGACACAGCTAGAAACATCCACATAGACCACCTCAATGCAAAGGTACAGAACATCGGAAAATGTACAATTCGCTTTCACCAATCGTTTTAAATAATTCCAATATAAAACGAAAGAAAATTCAATTCAAAATTCAGTTAAACATAATTAAACAGATTCATCTAATCATTAACCCAGTCTGAAATATACTCAAATAAACCTGGAATTTACCAATTTTCAGAACCTAATTTAGCAGAATTAACTAAATGTGTAGAGCTGCTGATGTACATTATCAAACCTTGGCACCACACAGACACAAAGGTCAGATTTTCAGAAAATGTACAATTCGCCTTCACCAATCCTCTCAAATAACCCACATTTAAGACAGAAATAAGCTTCAAAATGCTGTTTAACATAACAGAACAGATACTATAAATCAACGTGACACCAAATATACTCAGATATACCCAAAAATGCATCATTTTTTTATCAGAATTTATCAGAATTAACTAAATGTGTAGAGCTGCCAATTGTACATTTTCTGAAAATCTGACTCACAAACGCACGTGCGACCGCCTACGTGCGATGCATTGGCAATGGAATAAAGATAGATTAAATAAGATAAGTTAAATTGGGAAAAAATATCACGAGTAGCCAAATGACTGGGATGAAAGGCAGGAGATGTTATCGGCTTAGTTAATGACTTCTCTCTGCCTTTATGTCGTCTGCCAGGTTGTGACGTCATTAATCACTATAGATCTCGAGCCTAGATTAAGGAAGAATTTCTTTTATTTCTTTTTAAAAATCCACAAGATTGAATTTAGGTTGACAATTGTCATTTAGGTTAATAAAGTATGAATATACTCTAAGATAATTTGTGCAGGGCTAGGAGAGCCATTAACGCAGTAGGCGTCCAATCATTGGCATACCATTCTTATCTGATCTAAGAGCCTAGAATGCACTAACAATTACCGAAGCCATTAAAATTATAAGTCAATTATTCTCAGATGATTCCGTCTAATTCTGTGTCATTATCATATATAGATATATTTATTCAATGAAAAATGATCCGATGTTACTGTAGAGACCTATAGCCACCTATAGAGAAGAGAATGTTAAAATGTCAGAGCCTTAATTCACTAATCTATACAAACGAGCTATAGTTTCACCCCACTTGTTGCCATCAGGTCCCGCTATTCACTACTTGGGTCAGATTTTCAGAAAATGTACAATTCACCTTCACCAATTCTCTCAAATAACCCCAAAGTAAGACAAAAATAAAGTTCAAAATACAATTCAAGCTAACCAAACAGATTGCTAGAATCAGTGCAATGCCGAATATACCCGAATTTACCTAGTATTGACCAAATTGCAGCCTAATTTAGCAAAATTTAGTAAATGTGTACAGCTGCCAATTGTACATTTTCCCACTTGTGTGTTACTCCAATACACATCGCATACTAATGCCTGCAACACCTGCCCCTTCTAAACCATTTCAAATCTTTTGGGAAATTAATCACATTTTCTGGATAATTCCTGTATAAATTCGGCCAATTTAGGAAAAAACCACCAAAAGGCAATTTGGTGAGGGTATATAATAGTAATCATGTATGGAACAATTGTACCGTAGATTTATCAATATTTCAATATTTGTAGATCTATGTATCAATATTTCATAATTGATCCAACTATTATATAATCTATTTTAATTTACAACTAAAATGTTACATATTTCTGGATAAAAAGTGGAATTTTCAAAACACTTTTCTCATAAAAGAATGAACAAAATCTAAATTCTGAAGCATTACCTCATTGCATATGGAAATATGAACTGAATAAGGAAATGATAACATTGGTACAAACATGTGTGGGTGGGCAGCATATGTTTGTCCACAATAAAAGAATATGAATAAAAAAAAATAAAAATAAATAAATATCAAAGTAAGGGACGTCAATCCAGAACATACGAGGGAAAGGGCAGGACAAGAAATAAAAGAATAAATTTCTAGTCTCAAAAAACAAGTCAGAAAAATGTTGAGCCCCCCCCCCCCCCCACACACAAAAACCCCCAAGATTTGAAGAGGTTCTAAAGGTTTGAAAATATACTGCTTAAAACGTTTATAAAACAATAAAAATCCCTATATTTTGAGAGGAGGTTCTAAAGGCTTAGAGTGAGTGACGGGTGGTTGGGTGGATGTTTGTGGAGGGTATCATGTAATACCAGCAATGTATAAATAAAGCCCACCCCACTATACCTGCTCCACTCATTGCCTTTCTACTCATGTCTCCTACACATGTAACCATTGTCCAATGTAAACATTGCCCTTAAAGCTGCAGTCACTCTTAAAGTTGGTGTCCTTGCTAAATCTTTCAATAATTATTTCAGAGAGTTTTTCAAGACTTTATTCCATGATTTGGCCGTGAGCGTACAATATAATCGATATACTTGCCGCTCACAAGGTGGACAATATAAACTCCCTGTATTGTACAGTGACGTCACGACCGTTCGAGACTATATGCAGACATCTCACTTTGATGAAATTAATGCAAATAAAGTTGTTTTAAGTTAAGAATCATGGAATAAAAGCAAGAATAGCACAGTATCGCGTCTTCGGCGGCCTATATTCTCCTTGTATGGCCGAAAAACAACTCGGCCTACGGCCTCGTTGTTTTCGGCCATACTCGGAGAATATAGCCCCGCTCATACGCGATACTATGCTGTTCTTGCTATAGTACGTTGGTATTTTATTTGGTGATATTAGGGCGAGAGAGGTATAGGCCTACCTATATACATTTTGTATCAGATAATGTATATGTTATACAATATACAATGTATTGGTATTTATTTATGTATAGACTCAGGGTTTAGTCTCATAAGAAGGACCCTCTGTATAAGGTGTATTTTTCTTCTTCAATATGACTGATCTCACCGTTGACAAACAACCATAATTGTTCCAGTATTATTATTTTATTTTTTTTTTAATATCTGACAAGATTGATCTAACTTAATAATTATGATATCTGGTTAATAAATTAAAATTCTGTGATAGGAATTAAATTATAGCATAACATAAGGCAATGTATACTCACCACACAATCGTCTTACGCTTATATATTGTAAAATTGACAAGCCCAAATTGTCTAATTTTAAGTTAAAGTTGTCTCATTCAGCCAGACATTCGTCGCGCCCCTACCGGCCAGAAGGCTACCCACACTTTCTTACCGCCACAACGCTCGCGGATTTCTTATCATCCCAAAGTCCAAAGGTACAGGTGAGGTCCAGGTCTGACCGTTATCTCAAAATCAATCACGTGGGAAAGGAGGGGAGGGGCTGACCGCTAGGTCAGGGGAGGGGAGGGAATACTGATTAAAGAGTGGGAGGGAGAGGGGAGGGGAGATAACCACGTGACCTGGTCACCACCCAAAGAGATTGGTCAGAGGGGCAGTGGTCACTCTGAGCCTCGTTTTTAATAAGTGTCTGTCATTGTTATCCTGTGGCTGATTGGATCTCTAATCTAACCTGTCAATTAATTGGACCAACGAGACCAAAGCCAATCAGCGCAGGACCAGTGTATTTCGTCATAAACCTGTCTAGTATAAAAATAAAGGAAAGATGGAAATCACTCTTCCGAGGCTGGTACTGATTTGAAGCATACATCTCTGTGTGTTGCGTTGATTAATTTCTCGCCCAACTACTGACCCTGAATTATTACGAAGAATGACCCGCATTTCTTCATTGGCGACCATGATTAGGGGCTAGTTAGTTGGTCAGATCGGTATCCGACCTTAGAAGCAAGCAAAAGGAGTCAGGTGAGTGTGCCTTTTTCAAAACTGCCATTGTATTTATGGGTGTTGTATGTTTGGGACTCTGAGCTGGGCTTTTATTGGAAGGTGCATTAGCTGATCACACAAGTATTATCTTACTTTATCCTGTAGAGATAGTATTTTAGACATGCCACCGGCGGAAAGAATTGAGTATGTGGAAGAGTTCCCACAATACCTCGAAGCTGAGGATATTTTCCTAGAGGAGATATTCAATGATGGTTATCCACCGATCGCAGAACCTGAGGATTGGAACGACTGCGTAGGCACCTCTGAAAGTGTGATTCAGTTCAGCAGTGAACAGCTAGAAACTATGTCTTACCATTGGGATAAAATGTAATGAGTAAGAATAGGGACTAAAGAGATCAAAATTTTTGTTTTTGGAAATACCTGCACAAAAATTGTTACGTTGGATCTAGGCAAAAATTAATATTCCAAATTCTCTATATAGAAATAGAATATTCCAAATCAAGCAGGTAATAGTAATTCATCTTTACACATAATCAGCTAAGTCAAGTACCTCCAAAATGGCGTTGACAACACCCATTAACTGGGATATCACCGCCGAAGAGGTAAATGCACTCAATGATGCTGATCGTAAAGCACACTATGCGTCAATAGAAGTAGTTAGAAGGCGTATGGAGAGACATGCAACCTTGCTGGGTCCTAACGATGGGACCAACAAAGAATCACTCAGAGAGTGGTTAGAGGGGTTGGACAGAGTTAGAATCACAGTAGGGGCACATGATAACATAGCCATAGAAGCAGTTATATTGTTAGCGCAGGGATCATTAGCACGTTCCATCGAATCTTATGTAGAAGCACGGGGAGATGAACGCACATGGGAGGGTGTAAAACAGGAAATAATTCGCTTGTTTATGGGAGAAGAGGAGACCACTCAACTTAGAGAGAAGTTGAAGGGGATCCATCAACTCCCATACGAAGACATACGAATTTATGGCCGTAAATACCTGGAAACAGCTATGAGGGCTTATGAGCCAGGCATTTTGGCCTTGCCTGTAATTCAGTCACAATTAGCTCGAGATTTTATAAAAGGGCTCACCGATAGACAGGTACGGTGCGAGGTATTCTCAACAAGACCAGAGACTTTGGGGGAAGCAATTGACCTGGCGACAACGGCAGCGTATACCCATACGTTAGCCGATGCTCCAGCTAGAGGTGAAAGGAGAGAGGAACCTATGGAAATAGGCGCCTTACTCCCAAAACTTCGGACGCCAACCCAAACTCTGACTCCACCGACCCCTACTGGGGAGACCAATATGGAAACAAAAGCTGTGATGGACGAATTAAAAACATTAAGAAATATGGTAGAACTCTTAGGGAGGGAAAGATCTCAACCTTCATCGGTAACAGTTCATGCACCACCAGTTCAGAACCAGACTCAGTTTCCCTTTGTGCAACCATCCTATTTGCCTGCATTTCCCCCTTATAGCGCTCCAAACCCTGCCCCGGTTGCCAATTCTAATCAGGTAGAGTCACAACAGGGTCAGAAAAGGAAGGGAGGGGCACAGAAAGGGGGAAAAAGGTTTAGAGGTAAGAATACTTGCTATGAATGTGGATTAGAGGGACATTTTGCTAGAGAATGCCCTACTCGATTCGCACAAATGAGAGCGGCTGTACGGCCAGACATGGAAGAAGTAATGGATAACAAAATGCAACCCGTTATAGCGGCTATACAAGCATTGACTCCCAGAGTTCCCACAAACCCCTTTGTTCTCCCTTCGGGGGAATAAATTCGCCGGATAAGCGGTTTCGTGTGGCCCTTCCTGTGGCGGGAAGGAAAGCACAAGCACTTATCGACACCGGCGCCACTAGAAGTTTAGTTAAGTATGATTTGTGGAAACATTTCAATAAGGTAAACCACCGACCGTTAATTTTGGAACAAGGTGAACAATTACGGTCACTGAGTGGTCACGCTTTGCAGTCAGAGGGCAGGGCGATAATTAAGGCTGGGGGTAGTCATCTTCCTGTATACGTTGTTAAAAACCTCCAACACGATCTCCTACTAGGGGACGATGCTCTGGACATTTTGGATTCAGTAATCTGGCACAGAAAAAGAATCATACGTCTAGGAGGTAGAGAATATAAAAGTCAAACGGTAGAAGAAGAAATAGATTCTGAATTTGCTTCCCTCAAAACAGAGGAAGAAATCTGGGAAGAAAGATACCCAGAAGTTTTTGGCAAAAATGGTAAATTAGGCATAGTAAGAGATGTATACATGGAGATTGACACGGGGAATGCCCGCCCTATTAATCAGAGACCTTATCGCCTTCCCTTAAACAAAAAGCTGATAGTAGATAAGGAGATTGACGAAATGCTTGAGTTAGGTGTGATTGAACCAAGCTCGTCACCATGGGCTAGTCCCATAACTTTAGTACCTAAGAAAGATGGGGAAACCAGGTTCTGTTCAGATTTTAGAAAATTAAATTCTGTCACCAAGAAAGATGCCCACCCCCTACCAAATATACAAGATATCTTTGATAGTCTAACAGGAGCAGCGATCTTTTCCACTCTAGATCTCAAATCTGGGTATTGGCAAGTCCAAATGCACCCTGAAAGCATAGAGAAAACGGCCTTTGTCTGCCATAGAGGTTTATTTCAATGGCGTAGAATGCCTTTCGGATTAACTAATGCCCCGGCTGTGTTTCAAAGGGCAATGAACCGGATATTCGCCGAATATATTGGGAAATTTCTTGGTATATTCATCGATGACCTGGTGATTTATTCTAAAACACGGGAGGAGCACGAAAAACATCTCAAAATCATTTTTGACACTTTATCCGAACATGGTATTACCATCAAAAAGAGTAAATGTAAATTCTTTCAAGACAAGGTTGATCTTCTGGGCTTTCAGGTGTCTAAACAAGGGATAAATTCCCATCCGGACAAAGTCAAAGCCATTCGAGAAATGCTCCCGCCTGACAGTGTGTCCGCCATTAGATCTTTTCTAGGTTGTTGTGGATATTATCGTCAGTGTATTCCTGACTATGCAAGAATTGTAACACCTTTGGTGGCGTTAACAAAGAAACATGCTAGATTTAAATGGGGTCCTGAACAACAAGAAGCGTTCGAAACATTAAAAGACGTTCTTACTTCAGACCAAATCATGGCTCATCCACAACCTGGAAAAGCTTATAAGCTCTATACAGATGCCTGTCAGTACGCAGTGGGATCCATACTCGTCCAGTCTGACGAGAATGGAGTGGAAAGACCAGTTCAGTATATTTCAAAACAACTCTCAGGTCCCCAACTCAAATGGGCGACTATAGAAAAGGAGGCTTTTGCCATTATTTATGCTCTAACTAAACTTAGACCATATCTATATGGCAGTGATTTTACCATCTATACTGACCATAAACCCCTCAAATCGCTCTTTCTTGGTGAGGTTAAAAATACAAAAATTCAGCGTTGGGCTGTTTTAATAGCAGAATACGGTGCCCCCATCGAATATAGACAAGGTAAGAACAATGTACGGGCTGATATGTTATCTCGCATAAAGACTCATGAAACTTATGACCAGGGGGAGGGGAACGCTCTCAGTAATTTTGAAGTAGGTGCCCTCGAGGAAACAGAGGAAATCCCCTGGGAGTTTGATCAGCTTGAGCGAGAACAAGTCAGAACAGAGCAGCAACAGATGGCTGAGTATCAGTTGGGCCTAGAGGAGGTGGACGATTACACACTAATCAACGGATTATTGTTTACAATCATGTCCCCACCCAATAAACCAGCTTATCCTAGATTGGTGTTGCCGCAATCAGCTCGTTACAGAGTGATAAGAAGAGCACACACTGAAGTGGGCCATCAGGGAATGAGAAAAACCCTTGATAGGATATTAGAGGCCTACAAGTGGCCTACTATGAGGAAAGATACCCTCCGTGTGTTGAGTAATTGTGATAAGTGTGCAGTAAATCGTGCAGGTCAAGATAAGGTTGCTCCCACAGCTATGCCTATAGCAAGGTACCCAGGTCAGATAGTGGGAATGGATTTATGTGGTCCTTTTCCTGTTTCAGACAATGGAAATCGTTATATTATAGTTGTAATTGATCATTGTAGTGGATGGGCGGAAGTTAAACCTATTGATAGAAAAACTGGGAAAAATATAGCTGACTATCTGGCAAATGAATATGTACCCCGGTACGGGCCCCCAGAGGTAATCATTACTGACAGGGGTCTAGAATTCATGAATCAACAAGTCGAAGGTTATTTAAGATCCATTGGGACGCAAGTCAGACATACTTCTGGCTGGCACCCCCAAACTAACGGTAAGACGGAGAGGTTTAACAAAAGCTTTAAGAATATCCTAAAAAAATTCATCAATGCGCGACCAGCAGAGTGGGAGAATCAACTCGGACCCACACTTTGGGCCCATAGAGTCTCCACCTCTTCAGTCACGAATTTCACTCCCTATTTTCTCACCTTTGGTCGTCAACCCCCGGTCCCCTTTGTTAAGATCTTCCCTGGGCCGGATGGTACAGAACCCCAAGTGTTAAGTGAACGATTACAAGCCCTCACAGATGCTTTCCGGGTGGCTGCAGAAAATACTGAAGCCAGCCGTAAGTATAATTATGAGAGGCTTAGAGCTCGGGCAAATGCTGGTGACTTACGTGTAGGTGACTCAGTAGTTGTATTAGCAGGCGCCAGAGCGCCCCTAGATCCTAGATGGGATCATGGGTATACAGTCCTAGGTGTAAGGGGAGCTGTAGTGATCGTAAGAGACCCACAAGGTCAGAGAAAACTAATAAATCGGGAGAGAATAAAATTGGTATCTGGGGATATTGCTTGGGATACAGTTAGGAATAGGCAAAACAGGGCAGGCCAAGGCAGGCGCAATCGGGCGAGAATACGGGCTCGGGCAGCGAGGCCACTCCCCCCTGAACCTCCTGGGCAAAATCTAAATGTTGACCCCAATGCTTTAATACATGAACCTTTGCTTCCACCTGTGAATCAAGTCTATCTCCAGGCGGAAGATCCAGCTGTAGGTGGCGCTGCGGACGTGGAAATGGTACCGGAAGTCGAGGAAGAATTCTATTCAGCCGACGAAGATATGGGTAGTGACGTGGACCAACCAGAGGTTCCGGATCCGCCCCGTCGTCCTCCTTATAATGCTGACCAGAACCAAGCCTTGGTCATTCCACCACCGGCTCCAGCACCGTTCACACCACCTCAGATGAGGTACAGGACTCCTGCAAACATAGAAGAGACTCCAGTTAACCCAACTGGAGGAGCAACACCTAGGACTCCAAGTACTCCTCTACCACCTCCTCAGATACGCACCAGGTCTCAGACAAGGGCCTTGATAGCAGCTCCGCGGATTGTGCTCCCACCAGACAATCCTCAGCGTCATTTACATAGGCGTTTCCATGCCAAGCGGAGAGTGCCTGCTAGCCCTAGAGAGCCTAGTCCACTGAAGGAGAGCGAGCCTAAACCTGGAAAGAGAGCAAAAAGAACATCAGCTTCTACTGACCAAGTACCGGACACGCAGGCAACCTCAGCACCAGATGCACAAGATGGCGGTGGGGACAGTGACTAAGGGGTTACTGTTGCTCACCTGTTACCTCATTTGCAGCCAAGCAGACATCTTCGAGGAAGAAGGTGTGCTGGTATACTCGGCTGGGGAGGTAAGGGCCCTCACAGCAACATGGACTGCATTAATGTTCCTCCAGCCCCCTGCTCCTCCGCCTATGGAGTCGTGGCTCCACATCCTTGAAGCTAAGATGGAAGGACTACACGAGCAGCAAGTGGTAGGAATCACCGACCTCAGAACATGGCGGCTTCATGTTCAATTCATCAAGGATCATCTACCCACTCCACCAGTTCGCACGAAGCGAGCTCTGCTAGGAGTGGTAGGAATGATCAGCCGATCTCTCTTCGGTACAGCTACCACAGACCAGATCGACGAGCTCCGAGCGGCAGTGGAGGCATCGCAGGCAGGCCTCAGTGTGATGTCTCACTTCCAGTCAGAGATGGTTTCTGTGGTAAACCAGACCCGTCTGTTCCTACGAGAGAATCGAGTCGACATCCAAAACCTGCAAGAGATAAGCCAAAATCTGACTGACCAGGTATCTGAAATTGTTCATCATTTAAATGGTTTTTCTAGAGATATTCATCGTATGCATATGAGAAGAGAGGTTGATCAGGCCCTAAGCCAAGTTGACCGCATTATGCTGGTATATTATAGGCAAATTGATTTATTCCATCGCCAGAGAACACACCTAGAGCACGGGTACTTGACTGATGAAATATTACCTGAAGTACATTTAAATGAAATTCTTCACCAATTGAGTGAGAGGGGACACCAACCAATAGACGATGTTCGTTGGTACTACAGAAGTGTACAAGTTCAAATCATATCTGAGTCAGACGAGCAATTAGTTTATCAGGTGGTCATCCCTGCAGTTTCGGCTACTAAGTATTTACACTATAAACTAAGGTATTTTCCTACCCCTTATGGGCCATCCTACCTCAAAATCATCAAGGGCATCGCTGAATTAGCGATGGACAGTGTCTCTAGTGGTGCCTCTTTTGTTCCTAACCACTGCATGGGATACAGCCCAGCTGTATGTTCCTCTGCGTTGGAGAACCTAAAACCAACATGTGAAACAGAAATAATTTTAGGCAAAGGTCCAGTAAAGTGTCAGATAGAGATTAAGAAGCGTGGCAATGTCAGTAACGAAATATTCAGAGATTTTGAACAACTGTCATCGGTTATCCTTGCAGTATACTTTCCAGTCGAGACTGTATTAAGGTGTATCAGTAAGAAACCTATAAGAAATGTTTTTACCAAACACACACGGGTCACAGTAAACAGTGGCTGCGTCTTATATAGTGAAGATTGGAGGGTGCGCAGCATCGAGCAACATAATTCCACGATCAGAATTCCACCCCCCAAAGCCCTGTCCCTACCCTCTCTCAACTTAACCTATAGAAAGTTCGAAGACTATCCTGAGCTGAAGCAACAACTCCAGTTCAACAGCAGAATCGACGTCCCCCTAATTTCTCTGACCGATATTCCCCTTCCTCCTACGGTGCAACCTTTTTCCTTCTCCGCCTCCACCACATGGGGATTCGCGACCCTCATGCTCACCCTAGCAATCGTGATTGGATTGATAGGAGTGGTGGTGTATGTGAAGAGGAAGAGAGACGGCTCTTGCCTCCCTCTCTTAGGTAAACGTCCTAACCAGAGTCTAGATAGACTACCCAGTAAACCTTCTGCCCCTCTTCCCTCCTTCCCCAATGTCTTTTCTGATTTATGCCCATCCCAACAGCAGCCCGCTGAAGAGATTCCACTGCAAGATTCTGAACCCCAGTCCCTTGGCGGTACTAACGATCTCGAAAACCCGGAGACCCAACCCCTCCAAACTGACCCCTTATCCTCCTTTAGACAGAATACACCCCCAAAACCCCCTCGATCGATGGATATGAAGCAAAGATCTGCAGTACCCCGTGGAGTAGTGTGTTAAAACAACGACTCAGATGAATATGTGGTGTGAGATAAAATTAAGCCGATATAATGTTAGTCTTAAGTGCAAATGTGAGCAGATTCTGATTTTAAAATGTTTTGTAGTGCTAATTTAATTGGAATCTAATGGTAATAGTTACAAAGGAGGTGTTGTCACGAAAGCTGTTTAGTTTACTCTAAAGCAGGCCTAGTGCTGGACTGTGGACAAAGTCCTCACCCCTTTCGTAGAATTTAATTAATTGGTCTAGTCACCAATTCCTACCTAGTAAGTACGCCCGGTGTTAGCTTGCAGTGGGACGCACTCTTCTGCTCAAGTTAGGGTGAGAAAGCTAGCTGATTATGTGAAGGAATAAGCCACCACTTGAGAGAGGACGATGAAGGACCCGTTCTCTGAAAGTAGGGTGAAGCAAAAATGGGAGGTTGTCACGTTGTTGATGGAGTAGTGATACCACGGAGACCAGCCTAGGAACGGTCGGTAGTCACTAGACCGATGTGCACACCTCTGCGGGCCATTTTTGGGTCGAGAGAAGGGCTGAAAATATAAAAGAATCGTGTCAGTCTTCTAGACCAGAGGAGCCAGGCTCCCAAAGGAAATGTATAAGTAGGTACCAGTGTCGCCACCTTGAGGATGTTCACGGCGGCAGGTACCTAGAAAGTGTATAAGATACATGCTGCCACCTTACGGACGTTAAGTAGTGATAGGCAGCCCAAGAACGAGTAAAAGTATAAGGCAATATTCAAAGACTGCGTGAAAATGCCTGAGACGTTTCTACGGGGAGAACCCATAGACCAGCAAAGCCGAGATATTGATGAACAATACATTAAACTCAAAAGACAGTGCGGTAATACGCCACCTAGTGAAAACTCTTAAGAGACTGTGTTTACGAATTATCCGAGGCGGGTTCGCCGTACCTCAGTAATAATTTTACGCTAAGGCATTGTAAAATCTTTAGCTATTATTTTGATTTAGGGGAGTGATTTCTTTCTCTGTACTTCTCTAGATTGTCCTATTTTTGCATTTTTCAATTGTATAAACATGTATGTACTTACGGGAGAAAGGGAGCCTCGATCCACATAGGGATGGCCGCTGTGAATTCGTCCGGCGGGCCAAAGGTTAAAAATCCCGTAGATAAAAATACTGGATCGAGGTGCCCCAACGTAAATAAAGGTCTCTCATGTGGAATTAGATATCGGGCATCAAAACTCCCAAATCTAATGAAGCAAGAGGGTAGAATTTGACTGGGGATGGCAATGGATTCGTGAGTGGAAGAAAAGTGATGCCCACTTATAGTTCTAGGTCGGGGGTTCCGGTTCGGCAGAACTCGGTCAGCCAAGGGGGTCGCCGCTCGGTGATACTCGGGGTTGCTCGGGGGTTGTCGGCCGGAAACTAAAATGAGGGTTGCGTCGATGTGTTGTCTGCTCCTAGAGTGGTTCGGAGAACTATGTTGTACACAGTTCTCCGAACCAAATGAGATTGGGACGTATGTAAAATTGACAAGCCCAAATTGTCTAATTTTAAGTTAAAGTTGTCTCATTCAGCCAGACATTCGTCGCGCCCCTACCGGCCAGAAGGCTACCCACACTTTCTTACCGCCACAACGCTCGCGGATTTCTTATCATCCCAAAGTCCAAAGGTACAGGTGAGGTCCAGGTCTGACCGTTATCTCAAAATCAATCACGTGGGAAAGGAGGGGAGGGGCTGACCGCTAGGTCAGGGGAGGGGAGGGAATACTGATTAAAGAGTGGGAGGGAGAGGGGAGGGGAGATAACCACGTGACCTGGTCACCACCCAAAGAGATTGGTCAGAGGGGCAGTGGTCACTCTGAGCCTCGTTTTTAATAAGTGTCTGTCATTGTTATCCTGTGGCTGATTGGATCTCTAATCTAACCTGTCAATTAATTGGACCAACGAGACCAAAGCCAATCAGCGCAGGACCAGTGTATTTCGTCATAAACCTGTCTAGTATAAAAATAAAGGAAAGATGGAAATCACTCTTCCGAGGCTGGTACTGATTTGAAGCATACATCTCTGTGTGTTGCGTTGATTAATTTCTCGCCCAACTACTGACCCTGAATTATTACGAAGAATGACCCGCATTTCTTCAATATATTTGATATGATGTAAATTGCTGTGGCCTTAAAAATAATGTTTAAAATATTAGGGTAAAGCGCTTGAAGATGTGTGTCAACTATTAGTGTTCCCGTCATGTAAGAAGACCTGGGTCAGATTGTCAGAAAACGTACAATTCAACTTCACCAATCTTATCAAATAACCCAAATTTCAGGCAAAAATAAAGTTCAAAATACAGTTCAACCTACCCAAACACATTGATAGAATCAATGCAATGCCAAATATACTCGAATTTACCTAGTATTGAGCAAATTGCAGCCTAATTTAGCCTAATTTACAAAATGTTTAGAGCTACCAATTGTACATTTTCTGAAAATCTGACCCACCTATGTAACCAGTACGCAATATAAACATTGCAGGGGTAAACATTTCACTATACACATACAAACCTATCCAGGGGCGAATATGCTCACCGGACCGACCAGCGAATACAAATATTGTGTCAATAGAAGCGAAAATATCATCTATTTTATTTAAAACTTTTGTAGATTTCGTCTTTTTTTTCCATTTTTTTAAAAATATTTCTAAAAACATGTTGCTGCTATGTTAAGGATTAAATATAATGCATTTCCTCAGATCCAAGCCCTTTTAAGATCTCTTTATTTAATGGAATTAAAAACACATTTAAGATGATAATCGTTAAAATAGTTTGAAGCAAATATTGCTTCTAAATTCGAGAATAGATATATTAGTAAATAATATTGCTTCGTACATTTCTGTCATGATAAGAACCCAAAATTTTAAGGAGTTTCAAATCAAGGGATGCAGTTCTATGCACCAAACAGAAATGGGGGTAATTAATCCCTTTAGTCTCTGCCTAATCAAGCTGGGCTCTAGCCCTAAATTGAAGGCAATGATTAGGGCCCAAACTAAATATATCATATCTTTGAGAAAGTAGTACATGTATAGAAAATGTACAATTCACCTTTAAAATTCTCTCAAATAAACCAAATTTAAGACAGAAATGTGGTTCAAAACACTGTTCAATATGCCCAAACAGATATATCAAATCAACACAATACCAAATATAATAGGTTATATAATAATAGGTAAATAATACCAAATATACTCAAATATTCATATAATATTTACAATTTCTCAGCTTAATTTGGTATGATTTAAAAGAATGTTTAGCTGCCGATTGTACATTTTCTGACGACCAAAATACAGTTCAACATAACCAGACAGATCTATTGAATGAACACAATACAGAATACACTCAGATATACTCAGTATTTATCATTTTTCACTCTAATTTAGCAGAATTTGAGAGATGTGTAAAAATTGTGCATTTTCTGAAGACCTAACCCATATAACAATACACTATCCCCACACACCAACCGTAATCGGATTAAACCCATTTAAATGTACAAGAAACCAAGACGCATCACATAATTAAATCCCTTAAGTCTATTGAACCTGTTTGTAAGCGTTGTTTACACAGGCGCAACATTACCCACCGGCGGCAACAATAAAATAAAGAGTTGTTGTTGAGAAGTTGTAACAACAATGGTGCGCATCCTGCCCACTAGGCGGCGCATTGTCTACAACAAGCTTGTTTTCATTGATGAAGCGGCCTTTTATGTGGTCAGTTCTGGGTTTTGATTGGTCAATTTCTGCAGAAATTGTAATGCGGGTAAGTATAATTATTGTATGCTCTAAATAAGTATATGAGAGTATATTTGTGTGGATGAAAGTGAAAAGGATAAAAGGGGGCTTCAATGTGGTTGTTCTAGGTGCCTGATTATAGTTAGTTTTATGACTGGAAAATAAATTTGCATCGCCAAGAATCTTGCTATGTCTCTTTTATCTTCTTAATTCTCGATGACATCGATACAGCCTAGATATGCATTTTACTCAAATTTGAAAGAGAATAAAATGCACCATCAATCATTCTTATCATTCGTCTTCTTAAACTTAGGAATTCGCCAAAGAATTGAAAATGTTAGGATACAAAAATTGCACTATTAAACAGAACTTCAGAACAGAAAAATGTAAAATAGCAGAAATTCGAAAAAAAGCCACGAATTCATGAAAAACAGAAAGAATAGCCATTCTGCCTCATTTGCATTATAAGCAAATCTTTTCCAATGCGCTATCAAAGAATCAAAGGAAGATTTGTATATAAAAAAGTTTTGTATCGGCTTAGCTGGGAAAGCAGCTTTAGTCCAATCAGATATTGAAGATCTAAGAGGACAATATCTGAGAGTAAATTTCAAATTCCAACTACGATTCAATCCTAATTTCAATCAAACTACAAACCCAATCAAGATGCTTGAGTTCAAAGGGAGATATTTCTACAGCTGTCCCTTCATTCACTACTGAAGCAAATAGTTTAAGATTTGTTAAGGATTCTCTGATCAATTCTGACACAAGTTAGCAATCATAAGACCAACTCTCGTTGATATGACGGGCTTCTAAGGTATATTATCTCCACTGATATCAGCTGTGTGTGTGGGCAGAGAAGGGGTGGAATAGTTCAAATGCCACGATAAGTGTGCGGTATGTTTGTGGTGGTGGCTGAGCGGAAGGGTTTGTTTATTGTACGGATCAAGAGCGGGATTTGTGGTTATATGTAGGGGTGGGGGAGGGTTGACTTTGTATTTTAATTTCGCTTTTAAACTAGAAGACCTGGAAGTCACCTTTCAGGTGTATGTTTCCTTTGTGTACACTTGTAGGTGCAAATAAATGATTTATATTGAATTGAATTGAGAGAGAGAGGGAGTGAGGGAAGGGAGAGAGTCTGATAAAGAGATGGAGAGAGACAAAGAGTGAGAGAGGAGAGGGGAGAGTGAGTGGAAAGGAGGGAGAGAGGAGAGAGAGAAGGGGGCAGCTCGAGAGAGGAGAGGATGGAGATAGAAGAGAAGAGAGAGTGAGAGAGAGAGAGGGGGCAGAGCAAGGGAGAGAGAGAGAGAGGAGCCAAGAGGAGAGACAAAGAAGGAGAGAGAGGGGGAGGAAGGAGGAGGAGGAGGAAGAGAAGAAGGAAGAGGAAAGTAGAAGGGGGATACAGAGAGTGTGAGTCTGTATTTAAAGATACAAATCCATCAGAACTTCTCCTCTATTTCCCTTTAATTCCCTTACTTTTCTCCCCTTCCTCTCCCACGTCACGGTATCCCTCTCCTTCACAATATATCAGTTACAATAACCGCTGACACCAGTCACTTCCTCTTCTCCCTACAATAGGGGAGGGATTTGCATGCAGTCTAGGCCCAAAGTTGTGAGAGTCCCTTCAAACGGAGAGAAAGGCTCTCGCCTCAAACCGCAAAGTGCCATTATAATTCTATTAAGACCGCAAAATGTCATTAAAACCCCGGGTTTTAGGCCATGAAACCGATTAGTGAAGTAGGCTGACATACCATTCTTATCTGATCTGAGGGTTTGGACCTAGAGTGCATGTGCCACTGCGCATGTCTATTACAGTGCATGCTGGGAATCACAATAGGGGACTTGCATGTGCCACTGCGCATGTCTATTACAGTGCATGCTGGGGTGGATCCAGTTGAAATTCGACATACAAATATTAAGCAACATTTGTATTGAAAAATGAAAGGAGCTTTTCACTGATATCATAGCTCGTGTTAATGATCTATGAAAACCAAATGCATGATGGGAAAGATGAGATCTTGTGTTATGGAAACATGTTAAACTCATGGATATTGACATTAGAGCATTGATAAATACCATGCTGAACATGACATAGACTTATATAGATTTTAGACTGTACCATTAGAACCATAATTCCATGCGAATCAAGATTCAAAATGGCGGCCGTGCAAATCCCCTATTCCCTCTCTCCGCAACCTGTTACTTTCTCCACCTCTCTCTCCTCACCCTCCTCTCAGTGTCTCACCACACAAACACACAACAAAGCACCCGCTTCTCAATCTCCCTCTCTTTCTCCCCATTTCTCGTCATTTCACGCGTGACTTCCCCATTTTAGAAGGTATTTCCTCGGAGCCACACCTCCCGTTTTAGAGCCACAGAGAACACACCTTCCGTTCTCTGGCGGAGGAGAAAGATCACTTTGTCGCCGGCCCACCTGCTGCTGCTAGCAAGAAGGACATTTCAACAGTATTTGAGATTCCATGTTAATCGTTTTAGCGTGGGGGTAACTGTTAAGGGTCAGATTTTCAGAAAATGTACAATTGGCAGCTCTACATATTTAGGAACTTCTGCTAAATTCTGCTAAAACAATGATAAATTTTGGGTATATCAGAGTATATTTGGTATTGCATTGATTTAAAGTATCAGTTCTGTTATGTTAAACTACATTTTGAAGCTCATTTCTGTCTTAAATGTGGGTTATTTGAGAGGATTGGGGAAGGTGCATTGTACATTTTCTGAGAATCTGACCCTTGTTGTGTGTGTGAGTAGGGTGGGGGGTGTGTGTGATAGGAGGGGAAATATCTATGAACCCACAAATGGCCCATATTTATATTCAGTCCTAACAACAAGATCCCTATATTACATTCACATAAATGACTCAAGTCAAGAACTTGTGTTCAATTTTCAGGTATAAACTTATTCTTTGGTATTACTATCTGCCTATGGCTATTATGTTGTATAACAATTTTTGTCTATGGTTATAATATATAATGTATACTTTCTTAATAAGCTCGCTCAAAACAGTGATATTTGTATTAAATATCACAAGATATTACGGATGATACGGAAGTTACGGAATGATATTTTTAAATAACTATTTTTCTAAAAAAAACGCAGAAACTGGACTAAATTCATATATTAGTGGCCTGAAATGAAATATATATATAAAAAAATCTCCAAAATCCTTCCCTTCTAATGTGCAGAGACCAATAATAACCTCTTCCACATCCTAACACTAACATCCTCCCAGCCAGGTCCCTGCTATATTAGCGGAACCTAAATGACTCAGTAACTTTTTTTCAAGCTCAATTTTCAAATTTCAGGTATAAACTATTTTTATGTTAGCATTGTTTTGTATATCTGCCAATGGCTATAATGTATAATGTACATTTTGAATAAGCTCTTACTGAGAAAAGTGTATATTTTGTTGTATATCACAATACTAAATAACATTTTTAAATAACAATATTTTAAAAAAAATGCAGAAACCGGTCTAAATTTGTCTCCAAAATCCATCCACATTCTAACACTAACATCCTCAGACCCAGGTCCCTGCTATATAAATGACTCAGTAACTTGTGGCCACTAAATAAACAAACTCAAAGCTAACTGCCATTCTTGGAATTCCACAATTTCCTCCATTTATTCAGATTGTTCACTAAAAAGTGAAACTTCTTTGATTGTGTAAAAGATTTGCTGAAGTGAGAAATATTTCAAGAGGAGCATCATGACTCAGGTGGAGGGGAGAGTTTTGTGGTTTTGATTGTTGTACATAAGGCAGGATATAAATCTTCCTCGCTCAGTGTCTCTCCTTCCCTATCCTCCTCACGGATTCAAGGTCAACCAAATATGTAGAACTTTGTGTACAATAGGGGGCTTGCATGTGAGACTGGTTATACTGGAAAGCCCCTTCAGTCTAGGCTCAGAATTGAGAGAATCCCTTCAAACTGAGGGAAAGCCTCACCAGTCTAGGCTCAGAATTGAGAGAATCCCTTCAAACTGAGGGAAAGCCTCACCAGTCTAGGCTCAGAGTTGAGCGAGTCCCTTCAAACTGAGGGAAAACCTCTCCAGTCTAGGCTCAGAGTGGAGAGAATCCCTTCAAACTGAGGGAAAGCCTCACCAGTCTAGGGGACTTGCATGTGAGACTGGTTATAGTGGAAAGCCCCTTCAGTCTAGGCTCAGAGTTGAGCGAGTCCCTCCAAACTGAGGGAAAGCCTCACCAGTCTAGGCTCAGAGTTGAGCGAGTCCCTTCAAACTGAGGGAAAACCTCTCCAGTCTAGGGGACTTGCATGTGAGACTGGTTATACTGGAAAGCCTCTCCAGTCTAGGCTCAGAGTGGAGAGAATCCCTTCAAACTGAGGGAAAACCTCTCCAGTCTAGGGGACTTGCATGTGAGACTGGTTATACTGGAAAGCCTCTCCAGTCTAGGCTCAGAGTGGAGAGAATCCCTTCAAACTGAGGGAAAACCTCACCAGTCTAGGGGACTTGCATGTGAGACTGGTTATACTGGAAAGCCTCTCCAGTCTAGGCTCAGAGTTGGAAGAATCCCTTCAAACTGAGGGAAAGCCTCACCAGTCTAGGGGACTTGCATGTGAGACTGGTTATACTGGAAAGCCTCTCCAGTCTAGGCTCAGAGTGGAGAGAATCCCTTCAAACTGAGGGAAAGCCTCACCAGTCTAGGGGACTTGCATGTGAGACTGGTTATACTGGAAAGCCTCTCCAGTCTAGGCTCAGAGTGGAGAGAATCCCTTCAAACTGAGGGAAAGCCTCACCAGTCTAGGGGACTTGCATGTGAGACTGGTTATACTGGAAAGCCTCTCCAGTCTAGGCTCAGAGTTGGAAGAATCCCTTCAAACTGAGGAAAAGCCTCACCAGTCTAGGGGACTTGCATGTGAGACTGGTTATACTGGAAAGCCTCTCCAGTCTAGGCTCAGAGTGGAGAGAATCCCTTCAAACTGAGGGAAAGCCTCACCAGTCTAGGGGACTTGCATGTGAGACTGGTTATACTGGAAAGCCTCTCCAGTCTAGGCTCAGAGTTGGAAGAATCCCTTCAAACTGAGGAAAAGCTCTTCCAGAAGAATAAGGGGAAAGCTTGCAGATCTTTTTCTTTTAAAGAGGTTTTTATTTTCATTAGAAACTGTTCCTCAGAACATGATTAATGAAGTCAAAAGATAAAAACAATATCTAAAATATTTGTACCCTTTCATTCTGGAATGCTCTCGACTGGTCCCATTACAATATCTCCATCTGTACCAGAAATAAATCCTTTTGTTTTTTTAGAAATAAACCCTTTACAACTTCACTTCAATCTGTATATGGGTCAGATTTTCAGAAAATGCACAATCTACAGTTCTACACATCTCTCAAATTCTGCTAAATGAGAGTGAAAAATGATACAGACTGAGTATATCCGAGGATATTCTGTATTGTATTCATTCAATACATCTGTCTGGTTAGGTTGAAATGCATTTTGAACCAGATTTTTGTCTTAAATTTGTGTTATTTGATAGGATTGGTGAAGACAAATTGTACATTTTCTGGCGATTTCACCCATATATGGGTCAGGTCACGCAGAAATGTACAATTGGCAACTCTACACAAATTCTGATGAAAAATGATAAATACTAGGAATATATGTGAGTGTATTTGGTATTGTCTTGATTGAAAACAACTGTTCCGTTATGTTGAACTGTATTTTGAACGACAAATCTGTTTAATTATGTTTAACTGAATTTTGAATCTCATCTTCTTCCGTTTTATACTGGAATTATTTGAGAGAATTGGTGAAGGCGAATTATACATTTTCTGATGACTTTACCCATATGTTAGACAAACCGTATAGGACCCGCTGTTGTATACAGCTCCTATAGTGCTGAATGTACCTACAGACCGCCCCTATACTGGACTGGATCATGAGTCTCTATCTCACTACACACAACAGGTGCGTCTAGGGTCACATTTGCAGAAAATGTACAATTGGCAGCTCTACACATTTAGTAACTTCTGCTAAATTAGGCTGCAATTTGGCCAATACTAGGTGAATTCGAGTATATTCGGCATTGCATTGATTCTAGCAATCTGTCTGGTTAGGTTGAACTGTACTTTGAACTTTATTTTGGTCTGAAATTCGGGTTATTTGAGAGAATTGGTGAAGGTTAATTGTACATTTTCTGGCGACTACACTCTCTAACTGTGGGATCCACTGTCCAGACCATTCCTCACATTGAGGGTAGACGGAAAGACCCCCGATTGGGGTGGACTTATCCACCCCTGATTGGATCCATTGATACCAGGTAGTGAGTGGGAGTAGGGGGTGATGAATGGGGCCCCGAGGGGGGTGAATTGTGTATAGGGGGTGAGGGAGGGGTTGTATAATAGGGGGGTAAAATGCCATGGAGATATTATTATACACACAGCCCCAGGAAAGGGGGAGAGCAGGGGTCGGAAGACAATGGGGGACTTGCATAGCCGCCATCTTGAATCTTGATACCCAAGGAATTATGGGAGTTTATGTCAGAGTAAGGGGCAATAGAGGACTTGGATGTCCGCCATCTTGAATTTTGATTCCCAAGGAATGATTCCCAAGGAATTATGGGAGTTTTATGTCAAAATAAGGTACTATAGGGGACTTGCATGTCCGCCATCTTGAATCTTGATTCACAAGGAATTATGGGAGTTGTCTGTCAGAGTAAAACCTGAGGTCAGTCTCCCCACATCTAAGAATACCGGTAGTTGTTTTTTTTTAGAAAAAAAGAATAGTTTTTAAACTGATTAGAAAACAGATTACTTTTGATGCTGACGAAATTTGGCCATCAGAATTTGAAAAGTCTTTTCAGAAATTTGGTTATAAATGTGGAGATTCTTTTGGAAATTTTCAAAAATACTTATTCCAGTACAAATCCTTGCCTCACAGGGAATGTGTTCAGTGCCCTTTATCACCTATTGTAGGAATTATAATGAAATTCATTGCAGCTTTGAGGTTAGCCTGCCAAACGGTAATGTCAACCCTGGCACTATATTGTTATATTATATCTATCATAAACATCTTATTCTTATACATCAGGTCATAAAACTCATCAAAATAAAAACTTGTGTGTTGGAAATCTTTAAATCATTCTGAATATTCATAAGCAAAGATAAAATTCAAGTTTGAATCGCACACTAAATGCTGCAGCCACCCCGACTCTAAAAGTGAACTAAATTATTTAAAATAGAAATGATAAATAGAAGTGTTATGGTCATAGATCCAGCCTGTGAACCTGCTGGCCATATTTAACCCTCTCCCGCGGTGTGTTCACCCTGCACACAATACACATGTAAAACCCTGTCAGGGAAGGTGCAAGATATAAATCTTGTAGTTTACAAAGGGTTAAGACTTTCTTAAAGCTCCAGTCTCACTTAAAGCTGCAGTTAAAGCTAACGTGAAAAAAAAACTAAAAAAAATCTATTCTTTTCCAACCCATCTAAAAGTGTATTGCGTCTTTTCTATATGTGTTTGATTATTTAAATGTGATGGCCTTAAATGAAATTTAAAAAAAGAATATATAGGATTTTGTCTGGTTGTTTTTGCTACGGATCCTCATAAACGTCCTTGTTCTTATTTTGTGGACCCGCTGAAATCCTTGCTCTTGCTCGCTTTTAAACATTTGATTTCTTTTTTATTCTATTCTAAATTACAAAAAGAAATTCCCTACAGAGACTTTCTACCAGAGATTCCACTTCTGAATGTTTTGTGATATTCTACCGAAAAATGATTTAAAATTCAATAAACTATATTATTTTATAAATACAATTTTAAAATGATGTTAACCCTGTCAGGCTAAACCCTGGTTGTGTGTGGATAACGGGACAAACATCATAACATTGAATTAATGGCCTGATGCCACTCCCTCCCTTTAAAAGGGTTAACAAAGTGTAAACAGGGAGAGACAGCCATTAACCCAGGTCACATGACACCTGTATATGGGTCAGATTTTCAGAAAATGTACAATTAGCAGCTGTATACATTTAGTAAATTCTGCTAAATTAGTCTGCAATTTGTAAATTAGAGTATATTTGGCATTGTAATGATTCAAACAATCTGTTTGGTTAGGTTGAACTGTCCTCTGAACCTCATTTCTGTCTGAAATTTGGATTATTTGAGAGGATTGGTGAAGGTGAATTGTACATTTTGCGGTGACTTCACCCATATAGTGACCGTTATCAGGTATAGGGGGCAGGTCATCAGAAGATGTATATTCACCATCTAACTTGTATATCACCCTCATGTAGCCATATATGGGTCAGATTTTCAGAAAATGTACAATTCGCCTTCTGCAATCCTCTCAAATAACCCCCATTTAAGACAAAAATGAGCATCAAAATACAGTTTAACATAACACAACTGATACCTTAAATCAATGCGATACCAAATGTGCGCAGATATACCCGGTATTCATCATTTTTCAGCCAGATTTAGTAGAAATTCCTAAATGTGTAGAGCAGCCAATTGTACATTTTCTGAAAATCTGACCCATATCACCCTCATGTAGCCATATCTCAACACGTCAGATTCCTCAGAAATAATTCATTTTGCACTAAAATGACTCACGGAGTTTGAGTTCACTGAATTTCATAGTTGCACGTCGGGAAGATGGTATGCCCAATTCTCATTCTCTCTCATTCTCTCTCTCTCTCTCTCTCTCTCTCTCTCTCTCTCTCTCTCCTCTTGCTCTCTCTCTCTCCCTCTCCCTCTCTCTTTCCTCTTGCTCTCTCTCTCTCTCTCTCTCCTCTTGCTCTCCCTCCCTCCTCTCCCTCTCTCTCACTACCTCTTTTTCACTCCCTCTCTCTCTCACTCCTCTCTTTCCCTCTCTCTCACTCCTCCCCCTCTCACTCCCTCCTCTCTTTCTCCCTCCCTCTCTCTCCCTCCCTCTCTCTCCCTCCTCTCTCTCTCTCTCCCTCCCTCTCTCTCCCTCCTCTTGTGCTCTCTCACTCCTCTAGCTCTTTCTCCCTCCTCTCTCTCACTCATCTCTCTCTCTCAATCATCTCTCTCCCTCCCTCTCTCTCCCTCCCTCTCTCTCCCTCCTCTTGTGCTCTCTCCCTCCTCTAGCTCTTTCTCCCTCCTCTTGCTCTACTCATCCTCTCTCCCTCCTCTTCCTCTCTCTCTCTCTCTCTCTCTCTCTCTCTCTCACACACACACACATACACTATCAAACTCAAAGGCAATTAACTTATCATTAAGTATCATACACTGATGTACATCAACATACAATTAAACCAGGGACCAAGGCATTTAACAAGGTCACCTCTTTACAGTAATATTACTCTCTTAGCTTAGCAATTACGGATATTGGTTACATTTCAAGCTGAAAGAAAAAGGGTGAGAGAAACGGAAGGGTGGGGGTGGGGAGGTCCGTGTAAGGGGTAGATAAGGACCTCTGGGGTACAACAAGGGGTGGATGGTAGTCATGGATCTCAGTAATCATTGGTAACACATGTTCATGCTGGTTAACAGTTAACGTTGACAACCTCTGCCACAGAGTTGAGTACACTTAAGGGTGGTCTCCACTGGCTGCGTAAGCCTTGCGATGGTGTTGTGCTGGTTCTGTAGGTGGGTCAGATATATACTCGGTATTGCATTGATTGTAGCAATCTGTTTGGTTAGGTTGAACTGAATTTTGAACCTCAATTTTGTCTTAAATGGGGGTTATTTGAGAGGATTGATGAAGACAGATTGTACATTTTTTGGCGATTTCACCCAGGTTGAGAGGAATGAAGAGGTCCTTGCCTAAGATAAGATAAGATAAGATAAGATAAGATAAGAAAATCTTTTATTTGTCTAGTCTAAAGGGTTCACTGGCCATATAGGCAGGACCTCGCCACTCCTTACCATCACAACACCATCGCAGAGCTTACCGCAACCAGTGGAGACCGCCCTTTAGAGAGACGTAAACTCACTCGTTACTTACTCACACATAAAGTCACCCATGCTTGACTGACAGTAATGTATCGCTAATATAACATGTCACTGTGTAACATGTTATTATGTAAAACATGCTAACGGTTTACATTGCACTATAGTCTGTCTAGATAGTAGTTGACACGTGATTCCTTAGTCCCTTTAAGGGGAGGGAAAAGTGGGGGAGTTTTGACTTCAACCCTTTGCTCCTTGAATTGCCGTTTGCGACTGACCATGACCGTTTGCGACCGACCATGGCCAAATATCCAGCTGCATTGTATTGCCCTGTCTCTGTTCTATGTGGAGCAGCTGATGTTTTGCTTAGGTGGAAGGCAGAGCTGATTATACTGGCCCTGTTTCCCCATGGTTGATTGCAATGGGCGACTCGCTGGGCAAAGGGTTGACAAGTCCTTGTCATAAATAGAAATACAAAATCTCCCACTTTTCCCTCCCCTTAAAGGGACTAAGGAATCACGTGTCAACTACTTTCTAGACAGACTATAGTAGGAGACAAATATGTTTTGAATGAAATATATAAATTTGGGGACAAACATTTATTTTTAAATTGGTGGTTTAAGGATTTGAAGATGTCTTTCGGGAATTCAATTATGAAATACATTTTAAAATTCCAACCAGCTGAGAAAGTCAATATTTGATTGATAGATATTTGCAAGAATATTTCTACGAAATAACTTAAGTGTACATAACTTTGTGGCAGAGATTCAATACAAAATCAAACCATTTTAAAAGGAGAATTAAAAGAACAGATTTATATTTATCTACGTCATAAATCATTTTATGGATATTTAAATCAGTTAAATTACATGTATTGATATTTTAACACAAGAAATTAATATCATGATTATATACTGAATTAAAATTTCTACACCAAAATAAAAAAAATCTACACCAGGAGATGCATTTGGTAAACAGTCTAAGCTCAAAGCCTCTCAGATCAGATAAGAAAGGTATATCGGTGATTGGACGCCTACTGCGCTAATGACTTTCTGGCCCAGGCGTCCAAATGGTATTATCATGGTATTTTACAGTACTAATGCAATTATAATGCCATTTCGTGGTTTGGAGCTAGAGGCTTTCCCTCAGTTTGAAGGGACCTAGATTGTGACTATAAAGAGGAATCGCATCAACAGTCTAGGCCCAAAGTTGAGAAAGTTCCTTCAAACGAAGGTAAAGCCTCTCGGCTCAAACCACAAACCACCATTATAATTCCATTAAGACCGCGAAATGTCATCATATTCCCACTATTAAAACGCCGAGTTCTAGGCCAGGAAATCGATTAGTGAAGTAGGCTGTCATACCATTCTTATCTGATATGAGGGTTTGGACCTAGAGTGTGTAATATAAATGAAGTCAATGGCAGCTATCTTACCCAATGTAACCACACCACTCTCAGCAGTGCAACGGTAAGGTATCCATGTCAGAGGTAACAAGAGTAAACGGTAAAGTCACCTCCTCTCTCCTGTTAGAATACCCCACCTCCAGTCAGGTTCGGAAGGCAGTTTTGAACCCCTAAGTTTTAGGGGTCATTAACACTTTTAGCCTTAGTCTTAGAAGGCTAAGCTTATCGCTGGATGTGGAATCAAGGAATGTGGCCGTCTGGACCTGACTGCCTCGTAGAAAACACGAATCCTGAGTAATTTCCTTGTATATTGGTGGACAGATCCTCCCACTGTTGCTTGTGTAACACAAATTCTAAACACTAGACACTGAGGTACATCACCAACTCAAATTGAAACATATCCTCCCACCAATTTGGAGTGAGTTTCTGTGACTGAAAGATGTGTGAAAAATGTCTTTTAAATGGGTATTTCTCCTCACTTCTCCTTGTTATCATCCAGATGTTTTAAGTTTGGGGAATTATATCGATCAAGAACTGACTCTTATCCACTTCTTTTGCAAAATAAACACAAATAGAAATCTCCCGACGATTATCTTCTTTTAGAAAAATTGCTTTTTGACCTGAGTTTGTGACAAGAATCGAAGTTGAGTTGTAGATGTGGAGATGAAAGATCGTTGGGGGCAAAGGTGCCTCTCTCTCTTGATCGACTTTAGACCAATCTCTCAGCCCAATTCAACTCTTACAATCACTAACGATATCGAGATCAAAAAGAATATCAAAGTTGTGTTGCAAATATTTAAATACTTTGGGATCAAAGAATGTCAGGATCGAGTAAAGGCCAATTCAATGCTTATATAACCAGAAATCCAGCTCAAAAGATGGCATATATTGGCAACTTTTTGTGAATTATACTGGGATATTTTCCTTCTTGCTTCATGCTCATCAATAGATCTATATTCGAGACTCGCCAACTCTCAGTCAATGGAATGAAGTATGTTCAGTAAGTGTCACAGTACTAACAATAGGGGATTTGCATGTCTCACTGCGCATGTCTACTGCAGTGCATGCCGGGATGGATTCTGTTAAAATCTGCCATACAAATATTTGGCAACATTTTTATCGAAAATTGCAAGAATGTTTTCACCAATATCATAGCTTGTACATATGAGGAATGAAAACCAAATGCATGATGGGAAAGATGGGAACTTGTGTCATGGAAACATGTAAAACACATGGACACTTGCATGAAATTACTGTTTAACATTCCATGCTGAACATAACACGTTTTCTATAGATTTTACACTGTACCATTACTCCCATAATTCCATGCGAATCAAGATTCAAAATGGCGGCTATGCAAGTCCCCTATTCAACACACACATCCCAAATAAAACATTAAGATATGTGCTGCTAAAATAAAAATAAAAAAATATAAAAAAGGTGCAGTTCCGGGTCATTTAGTTTCCAAACAGTCAGATTTGATCGAGTTATTTCTCTGAGAGCGAGAATCTTTATTTCTTTTGATGAGTTCAAAATTATTCGTCAACTTTAAGCTTCAAGGTCTGGTTAATCTGAGAGTAGTATATATAGACCACCTTCTGACAAACGGCGCAGGAAATCTGAGGGACAAAGAAGAGCAATTTATTTCTCTCTTTTTAAAAGAAATATATTCCATCAATAAATCTATTTGTTCATCAATATCCACGAAAGGCAAATTAACTAGGCTCATGAGATTCTTCGGAAAAAGTTTCCATGGAAATTGCACTTGCTAAATCGGTTGCTATAGCTACTGGTGGTGGTGTGATGGACTATAGAGGGACTTAGTTGAATCTGTTGACTTTTTTAAAATAGAATAAAATAAAATAAAAAGAGTTTGAAGGGAAAAAATGTGGCTTAATCAATCAAGGTATTTCCCGATGCAACAGACCACTGTGGGTGGTAAGGGGATGAAGGTGAATTAGATCCTAAGGCTTCCAATCTGTCCCTATACTCTTGGCTGAAGTTGTGTTGTTTTCCTTTTAAATATCTCATATAAGTCGAGATGAATCCACTTCTGTCATGAGCTAGCTGCCGTTCACTTGTTTATCCTTTCCTGAGCGAGTAGACAAGTTGCTATATTTGTATACAAGGGGTTTGGGCTTACTTCAATCCCCACAATTAGTGTTTAAAACCACTCATGGCAATACCTTGTAATATCAAGTATTGAATACCAGAAGAGTTTTCTATAACAACTAAATATCAGATAATGTTATCTAATTGATCCAATTAATCCAATATGTGTCGATCAAACTCCTTATTAATATCCCAGTAAGTCACACTACTACACATCACAGCAGGACTAAGACAAATCCTATCTTCTGTCTCACTAAGATCAAGTTTAAATGTAGAACTGTTTCAATTAAAATTCAACTGGAGTAAAATCCTCGTAGCTTGCATGTTAAATCCTTCTGTGTCACTAAGATCAAGTTTAATATAGAAGAAATGATGGTCTTTGGAACGATTTCAATTACAATTCAACTACAGTACAATCCTGTCATCTCGTAATATCACTAACAAACATGTTAAAATCCTTCACACAAAGTCTCATGTAGCTCTGTAAAATAATCCTAATTATCCACGAAATCATCCATTAAACAGAAATTAACGTAGATAATGTCAAAATCCTTCACATTAGGAGCCTGGAATACTTTTCACAGTCTAGGCCCAAAGTTGAGAGAGTCCCTTCAAACGGAGGGAAAGCCTCTCACCTCAATCCGCAATTATAATTCCATTAGGACCGCAATATGTCATTAGATTCCCAATAGAACGCCTAGTCCTAGGCCAGGAAACCGATTAGCGAAGTAGGCGTCTAATCACTGACATACCATTCTTATATGATTTGATGGTTTGGACCTAGATGTATTCCTTTTTTTGTACAATAGTACAAATACATATACAATGAAGTCTATGGTAGCGCAGTATGATCCTAATTATCCGCGATATTATCCATTCAACAGCGATTAATTAATGTAGAGATAAGAATGATAACACATTTGTCCATACACTAGTCCCTTTAAGACAGTGTGATAGTGGTATCCATATATACACCAGGTCCCTCTCTATGTAAGGTAAACAGTATGTGATTCAGGACACATTACTCACTCACTCCTCCTTCTCCTACTTCCACTCCACTACTCAACGCTTCAGCGAAGTCTCACAGCCGCTAAAGCAAAAGCCTCAGGTGGGCGTGGCTTGTGAACCGGCGCTCAGCCAATCAGAGCGCGGGAGAGTGGGTGATTGACAGGTGCGGGCTGACAGGTGGGTGCCTACCTGTTGAGGCGTACCTGTGGCTGCTGCACATACGCCGCCTTGTGGGAAGTTTAGGAACTAGGAGGTGAAGCTGTTCGTATGGGATTTAATGGTTGTATCTGATATTAACTATTTATAACTTGAAGCCAGAATAATGTATATAATATCTCTTGACGCAGGTGTTTCATAAGTTAATTCTCAATATATGTTGAAAAGTCACGAAGGTAAGCGAGAATAGTGTGTAGGTAGAAAGTCTAAGGAGCCATTCTTCTTTTCTGGACTAAATAGTATATGAAAATTTGTTGAATAGAATTTATTTTAAAACAAAATCAACTTAAATGTACTGGACTGGGTGGACTGCAGGAGAGCCACAGAGTGAGTTGGGAGAGGGGGAGGGTGTACAAACTGCTGTATAAGGGTCAGATTTTCAGAAAATGTACAATTTACCTTCACCAATCCTCTCAAATAACCCAAATTTAAGACAAAAATTAGCTTCAAAACGCAGTTTACCATAAGAGAACTGATACTTTAAATCAATGCGATACCAAATATACTCAGATATACCCGGCATTCATCATTTTTCAGCCTAATTTAGGAGAATTTCCTAGATGTGTAGAGTTGCTAATTGTTCATTTTCTGAAAATCTGACCCATAAAGGCAGGTCTATCCAGTGTCTATTTGCGTGTATTAGCAGGTATTCTTGGCTAATCGTGTTATAGGGTACAGTTCAGTGCATAGGCCCTCCTCTATACTGTAGCCACTAGATCTACTTATTCACTTATTTCTCGTTATTTCCCTCTCTTTCTTTCAGTCTCCCGTTATTCCTATCTTAGATTAAACCACCCCTCTCCAGAACCTCATGACCTAATTGCTGAAGATTAATTATTGGTACATGATTAATACAAACTAGCATTCATACAGATTGCACTCTTCCAGAATTATATTCCCCATGTTGCAAGCATGATTTTGGTATTTGATTTATCTCTCTACTATACTTACAAATCAAGTTACAGTTAAATTTCTTTGGAACACTTATTTGAAAGCACTTTTTCTTTTCAAGATTTTTATATTTCCTAATCCGTCCTAATTATTGGGATTTGAGTATGTGATTCTTGAGAAATGTAGCTTTCCTGTGGTATATGTGGTTAAGGTGTCGCACAATGTCGCATGGGGGAAAAATGCAGGTAAAAATGATGAATTTTGTGTAGTTGGTACTTGATATCTCCACTTGTACTGCATGCATTTGAACTGGGGAAGGACATTTTTTCTGCTCTTTAGTACCTACTTGATGTTGTATCGAAATAATTCTGATACAGGTAACCAAAACTCAAAAGTTTAAAATGATTTTTTTAAATTGCAATTAAGTCGTTTAGAAATGGTGAGGGGCACCCCACTGCTAATGACCAGATAAGAGCTAATCACCCTGCTGGGCGGCGGAGATGATGGAACCCTTCATCTCCCTCTGACTCCCCTCTGTCCCTTTTACTCTAAGTTCCTATCTATCTGTCTATCTATATATCTCCATTTCCCGCTCCCCCTCCCACTCCCATCTTCCTCCCTGACGTGCAGTCCATCTCTCTCCCTCTTTCTTCTCTCTTCGGTTCTTCCTCCTCCCTCTCCTCTCTCTCTTTTCTTTTCTCTCCCTCTCCCAACCCTCTCCCTCTCCTCTTCTCCCCATCCTGTTTCTCTCCCCATGTCGCCTCCTTCTCCCCCTCCCTCTCCGCCTCCCTCTCCCCCTCGCTCTTTCTCCGTCTCCTCCTTCTCTCCCTTTCTCCTCTTTCCCCCTGCATCTCTTATCATATCAACATAAACGATTCTAACAACCACATAACATTACAACCTAACCAGGAACCTATAACTCGAAAGCCCTAGTACATAGGGCTGACTGTGTGTGTGTGTGTGTGTGTGTGTGTGTGTCTCTCTCTCTCTCTCTCTCTCTCTCTCTCTCTCTCTCTCTCTTTCTCTCTCTCTCTCTCCTTCTCCTCTCTCTGCCTCTCCCTCCGTCCCTTTCCTACTCTTTCTCCTGTATTTGTTATCATATCAACATCAATATTCTAAACACTACACAATATTGCAACAGGAACCTCATATGGTATAGTAAGAGAGAAATATCATTCTGCACTAAGACTTGCTCTACCCAAACATTACCACAAATCACTTCACTAATTTATTGTTATCACACATCACAGCTTGCCCCCGCTCTCAACACGACCTCAAAACCGCTCTAATATCCGCAAACTGACAAAAGCTGACATAAATATCACTCACATCATTCTTTTTGTTTCATTTATTGACTCGTCGAAGGAATAAATCCTTCTAAGAGTCACATAAAAATTGTTTTTAGATTCGTCCTATGAGTCGATCACCTTTTATGCATCAAATAATTACATTTAACTGCGAATAAACGATAGCAGGAAAATCATCTTGTAAACAATCTGAAAGGTAAGATTAAAAAAACACAAAGAGATTCATGGATATGACATTTACTCGAAGATAAGACGAAATGTTTTCTTCTAAAACAACATTTATAAAGAAAAACATTCGTGAGAAAATGCAGAGTGTATACCAACCGGTACAACGTATATCCGGGAGATATCAAAATGCACAAATAAGATATTTTCAAACAACATGTTTATCACCTGGTGGTGTTACTGCGCATCTACCTCGCGCATGCGCAATAATCACCTCCAAAATATGATCCTGTATACAATATGAGTCAAATCGCCAGAAAATGTAGAATTCGCCTCCACCAATTCGCCTCCACCACTCAAATAATCTAAATTTAAGATTGGGTTAAAAATACAGTTCAACATAACTGTACTCTTTGTGAATCAACGCAATACCAAATATACGGTACTCAGATATACCCAGTATAAAATAATTTATCACTTTTCAGCCTAATTTAGTAGAATTTACTGAATGTGTACAGCTGCCAATTGTACATTAAATACAACATTAAATAGTGCCACTGTCGGTGGTATTCTGAATGGGCAATACTGTAAACGTATTTATTTTCGCGCAGATAAATTTTCGAGCACTAAGTGCTTTGACATCTTTTCGCGCAGATTTAAATTCGCGCAGCAAGGTAGTCTCACAGCTTGTTTATGCAATAATTATACCTTTTGCGCAGGATTTATTTTCGCGCAGAAAGGTGGGTGCGCGAAAATAAATACTGCGCGAACATTAATACGTTTACAGTAACTGCAAGTTGGGGCTTTCAGTATACGATAATTAAGGTAGTCTGAGCATGAAGCCTGAATGTCTTATCTACCCGCCCCGCCCCCCCCCCCCCCCCCCAAACCCTTATCTCAAGATAGGTATTAGTGGATACACAAGTTATTCACGCATGCGTATTGACATTTGTGTATCTGTGGAGGACACTTATGTGTTGTTACCGTTGTAACGGGGTTATAACGAGGGTCTAATCCTCCTGTCACCTTTTTTATCTGGAGCAGGAGGAGATAAATGAGATTAGTATAAGTTGATTGTGGCTCCACGCGTTGTCACTATCTATGGGTCAGATTTTCAGAAAATGTACAATTGGCAGATCAACACATTTAGTCAATTCTGCTAAATTAGGCTGAAAAATCGTCAACACTAGGTATATCTGAGTATATTTAGTATTGCCTTCATTCAAACAATCTATTTGGTCATGTTGAACTGTATATTGAACCTGATTTTTGTCTTAAATTTGGGTTATTTGAGAGGATTTGTGAAGGCCAATTGTACATTTTCTGGTGATTTCACCCTTCTCTACCTTTGGGCTTAGTGTAACATACATGTTATTCCAATCTCTGACACTTATATAATCATTCATATATTGATCATGTAGAATTTTTTTTAGTATTTTTCCATTCTATAATTGAGATCCGTTTTTGGAAAATGAGTCATTTTAGATGATGACATTACCATTGGGTCTGATGGTTTATCATTATTTCACTTTGGTAGAGAAATTATGTGACGCCTAAACTTTGTTTGATCAAGACAAACTTATTTTATCATTATTTATTTATTTATTTATTATCCATTTATTTATTTATTTATTCATTCATTTATCTATTATCACAACCTGAAAGAGAAGATTTATTTATCTATTTATTTATTTATTTATTTATGCATTATCACAACCTGAAAAAGAAGATTTATTTATTTATTATTTATTTATTATTTATTATCACAACCTGAAAGAGAAGATGCGCAGACTGTGTTTGACCTTGGAGTAAGAGCAACTCGAAGGTTTGACCTTGACAAAACACAAACTTGGACTTACCCCATCAACCCTGCAGACAGGGGAACTATTTCTGACATATAAGCACTCTTACCTGAAAGAGAAGAAAAAGATAAGATTAACATTTTATGCAAAGGGAATATTCACACAAACTAGTTTTATACAGACCCAGTGACTATACTAAGAAAGCATTGTATAATCCATACCATTCTAGGCCCAAAGTTGAGAGAGTCCCTTCAAACGAAGGGAAAGTCTCTCGCCTCAAACAGCAAAGTGCCATTATAATTCCGCAAAATGTCATTATATTACCGTTAGAACACCCGAGTTTTAGGCCAGGAAACCGATTAGCGAAGTAGAGGTCTAATCATTGACATACCATTTTTATCTGATCTGAGGGTTTGTACCTAGACCATTCAAGTATTTTTCGTAGATGATTCCCACATAAATGCTTGAATCAACTGTATCCAATAATATAATCCAAATTATATCTTTTATAGATGTAAAACTCAAATACTAATTCAAATCAACAAATTATATCATATAGAAAACCTCACCCACATTACATAATTTCAACCCCACTCAAACTCTTTCAATGGTCACATAGTTTTAGTCCTATTATACTTAGCCGGAATAAAGAATTTGAACAAAAAATAAAAATCATCAAGTTCACAGTAGCTATCGTCACCGCAATTAATAAATAATAAAAACACATGCATTTAAAACAAACAATTAAATTTACATTTACATTTAAATAGATTCAAACAATAAAACCTTTTCAACAACATTTCCAACATAATATTTCTCTTTTTTAAAAATATATTGTTCATCTTGTTCTTACTGCAAATGACGTATACGAATCGACACCACGCACACACATATGGGTCAGATTTTCAGAAAATGTACAATTGGCAGCTGAACCTAGTTTGTAAATTATGCTAAATTAGGCTGCAATCTGGTCAATACTTGATAAATTCGAGTATATTCGGCATTGCATTGATTCTAGCAATCTGTTTGGTTAGGTTGAACTGTATTTTGAACTTTATTTTCGTCTGGAATTTGGGCTATTTGAGAGGATTGGTGAAGTTGAATTGTACATTTTCTGAAAATCTGACCCATATATATATAGATAAGATACATATGTAATCACCCCTATATGGTATTAGTCACATTGTAAACTATTCAGTAGCCATGGAAACTCCTTATCAGTTGACAGCCAGGGCATAAAAATGAACAACGGTTGAATGGAAGAGCAATGTTATACACAAACACACCACATGGGTGAAATCGCCAGAAAATGTACAATTCATCTTCAACAATCCTCTCAAATAAGCCACATTTAAGACAGAAATGAGCTTCAAAATGCAGTATAACATAGCAAAGCAGATACTATAAATCAACGCGACACCAACTATACTCAGTATTCATCATTTTTTAGCCCAATTTAGCAAGATTTCCTAAATTTGTAGAGCTGCCAATTGTACATTTTCCAAAAGGCTGACCCACATACATATATGCATGTGCATAAAGTCTTATGTAGATTTATGCTGAGGAGATTCCATTGTTCCATTCACTATAAATACTATATGCCCTTATTATGGCAATGAAGTAAAAACCAGCCTAGGCTCAGAGTAGAGAGAGCCCCTTTAAATAGAGGGAAATTAAAACTCCCCAGCCTAGGCTCAGAGTTGAGAGGGTCCCTCTAAACAGAGGGAAAGACTCTCCAGTCCAGGCTCAGAGATGAGAGTCCCTTCAAACTGAGGGAAAGACTTTCAAGTCTAGGCTCAGAGTTGAAAGTCCCTCTGAACTGAGGGAAAGACTCTTCAGTCTAGGCTCAGATTTAATACAGTTCCTCCAAACTGAGGAAAAGCCTCCCCAGTATTGGCTCAGGAGAGGCACATATTTGATATATCCCTTCAGACTGAGGGAAAGACTCCAGCCTAGGCTCGGAATTGGTTCCTCTAAAATGAGGAAAAGCCTCTCCAGTTTAGGCTCAGATATGAGAGATCCCTTCAAACTAAGGGAAAGACTCTCCAGCCTAGGCTCAGCATTGAAAGTCCCTTCAAACTGAGGGAAAGCCTCTCCAGTGCATTTTATTCATACATGATAGAGGTGTACAAAAAGGAGACATGCATCACATAATATATCTCGAATATTTGACCGAAAAATAGTTAATAGTAAAGCAACTTTTAACACTTTGGGTAAGGACATATGTGATTGGTTTTAGGAAAATGAGTCATAAGTCGTAGAAAATGGATTTTGAGATATCACCATATTTGAAAAGATGAGATCAAGCTGATTCCAATGATAGTAAACACTGGGATACCTAATACGTGTTTCTTTATTTTAAGTTTGATATTTTTACTTTTGAAACAAAAAGTTTGCAATGTTTCTAGATGGGTAATTACCAGTAAAGTAACTAAATATACTTCATACAAAGGTCTTCAAAATGCAGGGATATATTTAATACAATTTCCTGAAATTTGTTACATGGATTCATATGACTATAAGTGCTAAACCCTCTGAATATCAGAACATTTCAATAAAAAGATCTTGTGAAAAAAACACTTTGAAAAATATCAATTTTGCGACTTATGACTCATTTTCCTGAAACACATCACATATGTGTGTGGATACAATGTACTAACAATCAGGACTGAATCATTACCAGTTAACAAGTTATACAGATGCATTCCCCAGAACATAAACAATCCAATCCAAAATGTCAGAACATTGTTATGAATTTAGAGCTTTTTTTCACATAACCAAAGTCAAACAGGTTGACACAAGAGGTTAAATGGGGGCGACAGATAGAGAGAAAAAAAAACAGAAAAAAAAATTGACTCAATTCCAAGTTAGTGGTTTTGTCTCCTAATTAATGGGTATGAACGCGATGACTCCAATAAAAGTTGTTATATTGGCAAACCATGAAATATTTATATTTTCTAATAAACAAAAACAAAATTCTCCCCCACAAAACATATTTTTATGTTCAAGTAACTGTTTTCACTGGCTATATGCATATGCCTATTTTTCTTTTTCTAGATATAAATATTCAAATTGTCAATACTTTAAAGAAATTAATTATTGGATATTGGTATATTGGTGTAAGTTAATGTTGGTTGATATAAGAGGGTGTGAGTGAGGCTAATGATGGGGAGGAGGGTTAATGATAGGGAGGGTGGACGTGTGAGAGGAGGGTTAAGATGTATTATGTATACACCAGTAGTTCTACCCTGGGGGCAGGAGGCATAGGCAGACAGGTGGGGAGTGGTGGGGGTGGGGGGAGTGGTGGGGGAGGGGGGGAGTGGTGGGGGGAGTGTGTGTGTGTGTGTGTGGGGGGGGGGGGAGGCGGTGATGGGGGAGGGCGAGGGGAGGAGATATTGGACATATATGGGTCAGATTTTCAGAAAATGTACAATTTGCAGCTCTACACATTTAGTCAATTCTGCTAAATTAGGCTGAAAAATGAGGAATACCGGGTATATCTGAGTATATTTGGTATCACATTGATTTAAAGCACCAGTTCTGTTTATGTTAAACTGCATTTTGAAGCTCATTTTTGCTTAAATGGGGGTTATTTGAGAGGATTGGGGAAGATGAATTGTACATTTTCAGAAAATCTGACCCATATAGGGAGGAAATGAAAGGAGTTGACAGAGGCACAGGCAATAGGGAAATATACGTGGGAAAGAGCGAGAGAGAGGGATAAGGAGAGAGAAAGGGATAAGGAGAGAGAAAGGGATAAGGAGAGAGAAAGGGATAAGGAGAGAGAAAGGGATAAGGAGAGAGAAAGGGATAAGGAGAGAGAGAGGGATAGATACAGAGAGGGAGGGGGAGAGAGAGGGATAAGGAGAGAGGTGGAGAGATAGGTAGAGAGAGGTGGAGAGAGGGAGAGATACAGAGAGAGAGAGGGGAGAGAGAGGGAGAGAGAGAGGGAGAGAGAGAGGGAGAGAGAGAGAGGGAGGGAGAGAGACACACAGAGAGGGGGAGAGGTAGGAAGAGAGAGAAGGACATTGCGAGGGCAAGACAGAATAGGAGAGAAGAGATAAGAAGGAGAGAGGGGAGATAAAAGAGAAAGAGGGAGAGAACAAAGAAAGAGGGACAGGGGAGGGGAGAGAGATTTAGAGAGTGGACAGAGAAGAGAGAGGAACTGAGAGAGTGAGAGAGAGAAAGAGAGTGAGAGAGGGGGGGAGAGTGTGAGAGAGGGAGAGGGAGAGGGGTGAGAGAGAGGGGGAGAGAGGGAGAGGGAGAGAGGTGAGAGAGAGGGGGGAGAGGGAGAGGGAGAGAGGTGAGAGAGAGGGGGTGAGAGAGAGAGGGGGGAGAGTGTGAGAGAGAGAGGGAGAGTGTAAGAGAGAGAGAGAGAGAGAGGGAGAGTGTGAGAGTGTAAGAGAGGGAGAGAGAGAGAGAGAGGGGGAGAGTGAGAGAGTGTAAGAGAGGGAGAGAAAGAGAGAGGGAGAGAAAGAGAGGGAGAGAGTGAGAGAGGGGGAGAGTGAGAGAGTGTAAGAGAGGGAGAGAAAGAGAGAGGGAGGGGGAGAGTGAGAGAGGGGGAGAGTGAAAGAGAAAGGGAAAGTGAGAGGAAGTGAGAGAGAATAGAGAAAGCGAGAGGAATAAAGAGGGAGAGGAGGGAGAGCAAGAGGAGGAGAGACCTCCAAGATAGAGGTAGAGAAAGCAGATCAACCAACAAGAGTGACAATAAAGCCAAACCCATTAGTACAGTCAGGTTCAGAAGGCAGTTGTGGTCACCTAAGTTTCAGGGAGTCATTAACACTTTAGCCTTAGTCTTAGCCTTGCGGTTAAGCTTATCGCTGGATGTGGAATCGAGGAATGTGGGGTGTCTGGACCTAACTGTGTGTATTATTAAACATCCAGTGTGTGTGAGAGATAACCTTCATTAATACTCCATGCCACAGTCCGGCTATAAACACGAAACCTCTCACCCCACCCCCACCACACTCATATCTAATGCAATACCTAGCACCAATACTATACTTAATACATAACACAAACACCCGAAATATCCACTACTGACAATTCGCAGAAACCAGCCAATATTCGCAGGTAGGTGGGTGAAATCGCCAGAAAATGTACAATTCACCTTCACCAATCTCAAGTAACCTAAATTTCAGACGAAAATAAAGTTCAAACAGATTGCTAGAATCAATGCAATGCCGAATATACTCGAATTTACCCAGTATTGACCAAATTGCATCCAAATTTGGCAGAATTTACTAAATGTGGACAGCTGCCAATTGTAATTTTCTGAAAATCTTTTCTGAAAAAAGATGAATTACGTTTTAAAGAGAAAGAGAAGAGAGAAGAGAGAAGGGAGGGGGAAAGAGAAAGAGGATGAAGGGTGAAGGATGAAACCGTCAGCCAATACAATTCACCTTCACCAATCCTTTTAAATAATCCACAATTCTGAGAAAAATGAGGTTTAAAAACATTCTATGAATCAACGCAAATACCAAATATACTCAGATATACCAACTATGTATAATTGCTCGGCCTAATTTAGCAGAATTTCCTAAAAGTGTACATTGTTTTGTCGATACGATCCGTACATAAATTGTTCAGGTTATTATTCCAACAATCCTTTTGCTATTTGGGTCGGATTTTCAGAAATTGTACAATTACTAGATCTACACATTTAGGAAATTCTGCTAAATTAGGCTGAAAAATGAGGAATACCGGGTATATCTGAGTATATTTGGTATCGCATTGATTTAAAGTATCAGTTATGTTATGTTAAACTGCATTTCGAAGCTAATTTTTGTCTTAAATGTGGGTTATTTGAGAGGATTGGTGAAGGTGAATTGTACATTTTCTGGAAATCTGACCCATTTATTCCACACGTTTAGATTAATAGGGAGGTTCAGCAAGTCTAACCTATACTATCCGTATCCGTAAGTCCGATATACACACGTTAAAGGGAAGACAGATGTTAAGCAAAACATGGCGAGAAAAACTTAACGTAACATATCAAGCAAAATGTTTCATCTCACATTTCATTTTTTATACATAAAAATGCGACGTAGTTCACAAAGAAAAGGTACGGATCCGGTTACGTTATTGAGTTAGGTTAACCTCCCTAATCTCTAACAATCAAGTAATGGAGAATATGGGTCAGTTTTCAGAAAATGTACAATTGGCAGCTCTATACATTTAGTAAATTCTGCTAAATTAGGCTGAAAGATTATGAATACTGAGTATATCTGAGTATATTTGGTATGGCATTGATTTAAAGTATCAGTTCTGTTATGTTAAACTGCATTTTGAAGCTCATTTTTGTCTTAATTCATTTTTGTCTTAAATGTGTGTTATTTGAGAGGATTGGTGAAGTTGAATTGTACATTTTCTGAAACTCTGACCCATATATATATATTCATTCACAATATACAGTTATTCATTTCAACTCTTTCCCCTCCAACAAATAAAAGACGTATAATTATGCTTGCTGAATATGTATAGCCCTATCCCATGCATATCATGCATATTGGGTCAGATTTTCAGAAAATGTACAATTCAACTTCACCAATCCTCTCAAATAGCCCAAATTCCAGACGAAAATAAAGTTCAAAATACAGTTCAACCTAACCAAACAGATTGCTAGAATCAATGCAATGCCGAATATACTCGAATTTATCAAGTATTGACCAGATTGCAGCCTAATTTAGCATAATTTACAAAACTAGGTTCAGCTGCCCAATTGTACATTTTCTGAAAATCTGACCCATATATTATGTTCATTTTGTGTTGAGCGCGTACATGTGTGGTCCCTCAAGACTTTCAAATCTAGATTGATTGCTTCATAAACTATTTTTAATTGAACGAGATTTACTTCAGGAAAGGTGGCGTTTAATTATAATTTAGTCGAGGTTTGGGAGAATAAATTTATTCTTTATATTTGTTGTGTAAGAACATAAGTTATCATGAGTGAGTGAGTTACAGTGCCTTAACTGTGTTTTGGTTTGGTTTGAAAACAATTTTCATTCAAGTGAGTGAGTGAGATTGGTTGCTTTACGCCCTTATCAACACATTGAAAGGTTATATCAAGGGCGGGAGAGCTGAGAGGGAGGGAGTGAGTGAGATTGGTTGCTTTACGCCCTTATCAACACATTGAAAGGTTATATCAAGGGCGGGAGAGCTGAGAGGAAGGCAGTTTATGATCATACCCAGGAAATAGAGATAGAGAAGAAGGTAGAGAGAGACAGAAAAGACACAGAAAGGCACTTTATGGTCCCACCCAGGACCTCATAAGTTATCATGTAAATGAGCAGTCCTGTTAGGGGTCACATAAGGTCATTCCACAACAAAGCTCCCCCTTGTGGAGACAGGGAGAAGTCAACCAGGTATTTATGCATATATGTTAGACAAAGGGAGGTAATTAACATATTAATTAACTTTATTAATTACCACCTTGGTGTAGGGAATATCGGTACACCTGGTGTGGGAATCTTGTGGAAGCTGTGTATAGCCATAAAGTAATATCATGACTTTAACAATCTATTTCTTTGCTTTATTGATATTTAAATAGGAGAGTGAGGGGAGAGGGGGAGAGAGAGGGAGAGAGAGGGACGGAGAGGGATGGAGAGGTGAGAGGGAGGGGTGGGTGAGAGAGGGATGGAGAGGGAGAGGGAGAGAGGAAGAGAAGAGAGACGAGAGAAGAGGGACGAGCAGAGAGAGAGGGAGAGGGAGGAGGGAGAGAGAAAGAGACGAGAGAAGTGGAGGGATGAGAGGGGGAGAGGTAAAGAGTAAGAGGGGAAGAGAGAGGGATAAAGAGGGAGAGAGGGAGAAGAGAGGAGAAGAGAGGAAAGGAGAGGAGAGAGACAGGGAGAGGTAGGAGGGAGAGACTGAGAGAAAGAGGAGAGAGAAGAGGGGAGAGAAAGAGAAAGAAAAAGAGGGGAAGA